>BGPT01001028.1:238299-253290 GCA_003297045.1 Symbiodinium sp. clade C Y103
TTGGTAAACCCTAGTGTTTGAGGTGCTTTTTTGTCGTCCAGAGGCGGTTTCGACCCACCAGAGGCAAAACAAAACTCATGCGGCGTTATTTTTCGCCTCGGGCCTGAGGCATTTTGTTTGCCTCTGGTGTTTCGAGGTAAGAAAATGATAAATTCCATGCCACTATCAATACGGTGGTTGAACAGCAGTACAGAATGGNAAAACCCAGTTTTTCACCAAATCTTGAAAAAAACCGGGTTTTTGGGAAAAGACCTACAAATTTGTGGGTTCATGATGCGCTAGGTATATATATATATATACATATTTGATTCAGGTTCGCGGTTTGACAGCCCCTCCTCCCCCCAATGGTACCTACATACAACCTGTATATTACTCCCAATACTGTATACCATCCCTCAACACCACAGCCATTACCACAGGGGGGAGCGGGGTACCCAACTACCTATATACCTATATACAGAGAAACCTATAATACCTATATACCTATATACCTAGATCCCTATACCGACATATATATATATATATACTTCCCAATACTGTATACCACCCCCCACCATCACAGCCTCTACCACAAGGGGGGGAGGGGGGAGCCTACAAACCTAGATCATATATATATATATAATATACCTAATTATGTATATATTATAAGCAATACAATTTCAAGTTCGTTGGGCAAAGCAGCGGAGTTAGATTCAACAGAATGTTACAGCAAAACATGTATATATATATATATATTACACTATCCAGAAACATGTTCTACAATATTCAGTTGGATTGGTCTAGGGAAAATCTACAGGAAACCATAGGTTTTCCCCATCAAAAAGAGGGGTTTCCTGTCAATTTTCCCTTAAACCCATCCAATGAAATATACAATATGGAATATAGTGGCTTGATGCGGCCTGCGTCTCCCAGTGATTCACCCTCCTCCAATCAACCAAGGTCCATCTCGCTGATCGGCCGCGTCATGGAACGCGTCATTGCCGAAGGATCCACCGTGGTGATGAAGGCGGGGCCTGGAGCTGTTGACCGAACGGTTGATGGGATAGGGTGTATGCCAAATTTTGCGTAAACAAATGGTGACTATATGATGTATGTTTATGTTGTTTTGATTTCTGGGTTTGCACGTATACACAACATGAATCATATAATGTGCAATTGACAATCAGCAGAGATGATAGTTGATGCTAATTTGCATCCCAAGGGTACCGGGGCCCAACGAATGCAAGGTGATTTCCAGCCAGAAATCAGGTGATGGTTAGGTGAGGGTGCCTCATTTGAAATAGGGTTTTACAATTTGTTCTACAAAGTGGGGCCCCCCAGTTGTTTTTCTTGGTTTAAAACCCCATCAAAGTAGCTAAGTTAGTTTCTAACTCCAATAACTAGGGTTTATGACTATGATACATATATCTATAGGTAGTGGGGGTGATACACCAACTTACAAGTGGGCAAGGCACCACCTTGTATACATATATATATATATATATTTTTTTCCTGTAAAGCCTATAGTTATGATACTTCTAAAGCAAGTTATCGTAAACGGGAGCCCCACCTTGTGAGAGCCTAATACAGTGGTGTTAGTGAGAGTCAAACAGTTGAAATGAGGAGATTCGCACAGAACATGATGGTGGTGGAGTGGAACATCATGTATACAATTCTATATATACATACAATTATATGGTAGGCCCCCCCAAAAACCTACCATTTTAGAAGTTTCAAATATGTTGGTGGGATCAATATAGGGGCTGCCATCCATAGCAATTATATTATATATATATACATATATGGATGCAGTATGGATGTGTATCACCCACTGATATAGCCCACTAGCTATGCCTTTGCTTTGTAGGGGACGTCCTACGTATTTGGCTTTCTGAAACGAACTTTTCGTCGGAAAAAAAACTGTGAACATTATTGTCGGTTCGCGGCCATCACATTTTATGTTTGATCAAATCCATTCCATTTCTCTTGGTGACAAGTCGTTTTCTTGACTGAAGAGTCTCAATGAATTCCTTAGGATTGCGAAAAATCTGTTTTGTTGGTGAAGGGTTCTGTTGTCCAGGTGGCAAAGTCCAGTTCCATTATTGGCAAAAATCACACATGAGGTTTGAGATGATTCCAAACCATCCAGGTAGTGATACCAGTGAATCATGTTTCAAAGACCAACTTATTCTAGCATTGATTGATGCGAAAACGAGGGTAGCAAAACTTTCATCCATATCAAGTTTTGTACCTACTACCCAAGGACTTCACCCTAGATGTGAAAAACAGGGAATTCATCCAAAAAAATACCAAGAAAAACCATGTTTTATCACCATGTTTTATCACCATGTTTTATCACCATGTTTTATCACCATGTTTCCCATTTAATGGCCTTAGAATTTGTGCTATACCCTATTTTATGTATGTATATATATATATGCATATGTATGTATTGGGATAGTGTTGCCAGTGAATCACTGCAAGAAGAGATGATGGTGATTCACCAAAATCAGGAAATTATATATGAATATCTCCAATCGTATAGCTTCATGATACATGTTGCATTGCTAACAAAAAAACACATACACGGTGCCCCTGAGTTGTGTGTTTGTCGATTTATTAAACCTCATCAACTAGTTCGATATCTCTACCATGAACCATACCCTCTGGTATTGCCTAACATAACTATGGAAAATCACCATGTTTTATGGGAAAATCCACTATTTCTATGGCCATTTTCAATAGCTATGTTAGTTTACCAGAGGGTAGTTGACCCTGGCAGTTTTAAACCGACTTGGGGCACCACCTTGTAGAAGAAATCGCCCAGGCGATTTGTCTCAACCAAGAGACCCAGCTTGCGCAAGCCATGGCGGTGGCCCCGCGAGCAGAACGAGCTCAACATTTGCTGGTGGTGTCTGCTGGACAAATGCTACTTGGTTGAATCTTCCAGCCAATTCATGGAGTGAAGTCCGGCGAAAATGAGGAAACTGGATTTGAGTCGCAACATAAATTGGAAAAAGACGATGGATTTGACAACCACCCGAAAGAAATTGGATGTGTACAACCCACAAGAGTGAAAAACAACAAAAAAGAAATGCGCTTCACGGACACTAAATGGCATCAAACGGCACGCGTGCCATGAAACTTGGGAATTTGCTACCGATCTGCTTATTGATCTGGACGATCTACAGCATTTTTATTGCCGATCAATCATTATGAGTTTTCAGTGGTGGACCTGGGGCATATGATTTGCAAGTGCGGATGAACAGATTTGAGGTGGTCCTTTAACTACGTTTGTGGCTCTTTTAGTACTTGCATAATTTCATATAATATATCATTGTTCTTGTTTGTGTTTGAATCACATATAGTGTCAACTCCTATTATTCCATTTCTTGGGAAACCACCTGCCAGGACAACAAACACTCCAACGGAAAAAAAAACAGCGAAACCAAGATATCAAACATCTTTGAATTATCAAAACACCTCATGCGAAAATGACAACATTAATTATATGCAAAAGTATTCCAACTACACTCCACCAATCAAATATGGCATGATGGAACATCCCCTCAATGACAGAGGATTTTCCCAGCTATCAACCTCCAATTTGATTCGGGGATTTCGCATTGCGGTTGCCACGTTTGATGACCCCCGAACTTGGTTTATACAGGTAGAATTTTATAAACCAATGTTGCCAATGTCAATGAACATCCATTAACTGCAGATATATATACACAAACTCGACAAAGGGGGCTCCCTCAGTTATGTTTGTTGGTTTAAAATCCCATCTAACCGATTCGATGTATCCCCTATAAACCCTTTAGTAATTTCAGTTCTGCACGGACCAAGTTAATTTTTATATATCACTTAAATCGGGCAAGTTAGATGTTGAGGGCAATCATTGTAGGGTCCCCCACCTTGTAGATAGCTTCTCCCTGTAGCAGATGCAGGTCCACCTCGCCCTTATATTGGTCCATCGACAGCGGCCATTTGGGATGTGCGCGGATCATCATTGAGGCTGGGGAGCAGGGGAGTTTGCTGTTGGATTTCATGGGATTTACTTGGATTGAATGGGATTTTCAGTGAGATGTCCGGATTCATTGGGATTTGTAGCCAACAATGATATCTGAGTGTGTCTCAAATTTAACAGATTTTGCAGCCGATCTATGGCCATTGAACATTTTTCATGGGTGGTATGACAATTTGAACCACAGGATTTTGGTTTATCATGGCTTATCCAATTTTCACATAAAACCCGATCTTTGGAGTTTTTGATCCTTAGCAGCCCCGGAAATCCAAGAATTGGTGGAATACGTTTGGAACATCCACCGGGCAATTTGGGTCCTTCTAGAGCGGTCATTGGAGGGCTGGAATTGGATATCTCCAAAGATCTCCAAAGTTGCCTACCACACCGATAGAAAATGTGTGGAATTCCTGATGAGTCAGACACTTGTAAGAATGGGAAATTGTCAATAGCCAGGCTTGACAGTGGGTAGTAGATCCTTTGTCATCAATACTGTGGAAAACCGTATTTAATATACACTATGCCTAATTGTAGCATTCCGAGGTTGTATGAGCTTCTTTCGATTGATCTATATGGATAATTGGTGCCTATTTATTTCATCTCATCTTAACTTATCTTGACTTATCGTCTTATCTTATCCTGACTTATCTTATCTCAACTAATCCAAAGTTATCCGATCTTATCTTATCAATCAATCAATCAATCCATCAATCCTTAAAAAATCATTCCAGACTTTCTTGCACATTCCTTGAAAGCCTCAAAGAGCACTCAAACTTTGATAGCCACAACGCGGGTCACGCGACTGACAGGACCTGCTGACCATCCGTGCTGATCGGGACAACTACTACTATGGCTGTGACACTTTGTTCCATGTACATCCGGATCTGATTCATCACCTTTGCAACAATGTGACCTAGCTTTTCCAAGCCATGGCGATCGCTGAAAACGTATACCGCATGACTCAAGGGATGAACATCCACAAACAACAGCTATTTTTGTGTGAAAACCGAAGGGTACCAGGGTGAACTGACATAATAGTCATCAAGTCATCAAATAGGTGTTTTGCTTGGCATTTTTGGGGAGTGGTGAACTTGAGTTCAAACTGCCTGCAGAATTTGATGTTTGAATTGTTGGAGCATGTTGGATCTAGGGTTGGATGCTATGCTATATTCCAGATTGGTTATGTGCCTA
Source organism: Symbiodinium sp. clade C Y103 (assembly GCA_003297045.1). NCBI lineage: Eukaryota > Dinophyceae > Suessiales > Symbiodiniaceae > Cladocopium > Cladocopium sp. clade C. The sequence goes on from BGPT01001028.1 coordinate 243,494, forward strand.
AGTTCAGTCGGAGTTTTTTTTTCATAGTGTCTGAGTTGATTCGTCCCTCGTCGGAATGATGTACCCCAAATCCCCCTCCGGAGCGTGTCGTTTTGGATCCTTTCTTTGTGGGATCCCATTTTCAGACCCAGCACGGCGCCAGCTTAAGGCTCCAAGCTTGCTTGGTCCTCTGTTGGACGGTCTTGTCTGGAAGTCACGATCCACGCACAATGGTCTTCGGCGGGTGAACTACTTTATCAAAAACCTCCTGCAGGACATCCCTGGGATATCGCTGGGTTGCTTACGACGGAAATGTACACAGGGTGGTGCCCCATAGTGGAACGCTGGATATGTACTTCATGGGGTTTATAGACCCTTAATGGGGTCTGAACATAGGCAAGGCACTCAAACTGCCACTTCAATGGAGAAAAAGATGATTCATCGGCTGATTTAAGGGTACCCCATTTTCGGACAAACCCAAATGTAATATTATATAGGTATGTAATACGGATTAATACGGTCTGTATCAGTCAAGCAGTTAAATGGTTTTCCACAAAGTTTCCGTGTTCCACAAGTCTGGATTCTGGAAGTTCGCTTGAACAAAATATGTGGCAAAATCTAAGACCCCTAAATTTGCAGATTTCGGGAGCTTTTTTGTAAAGGAGAATAATAGAATAACCATCAAATTTCTGGGTACCAATTCGTGACCCAGTATGACAGATATGATTCCATCTGATGTGACTGGTGGCCCTTCATTGCGACATTGACACTTATTAAACTCCTTCAGAAAGAGATGAAAATGTTGGTTGAACCGTCCCAAAAATGTTATGCTTTTGGTTCGCAAACTTTTCTATGCAAGGAGTTCCAACTGCGACTGGCGCAAGACAGGAAAGATGCTTGAAATTAGGTGTGTCTCATTCTTCACACCCTCATGTAATCAAGCATGCAATCAAAAATGTGTAGGAACATTACCATCATGTTTGAGATTGTTTGAGTACTTTAGGGTAACTTCTATGATATTTTTCCTGCACATACAGAAGACATAATTCCCTTGCCCAAGTGGTTAAAAAGTTGCCAACAGGGTATCTAGGCCAAGGAAGGACGGAGATGCCTCAGCAATCCAAACCGCCCCTTCCGTCATTTGTCGAGTGGTATCCCATGCTATCCCTGGGGTCATTTGGAGGACAAGGATGGCAATTTCAGCAAGAGCATTGAGTGGCTGGTGAATTACGACGATCCCAAGGCGTGAAAAATCATGGCGACAGTCACGGCCAGGAGTTGAGAGTGGCGTGCCGCTGGGAAATCCCGGAACTCAACGGAGGTTTATAGCTGTGAAAATCCTCTATAAAGATCTATAAAGGGGAGATTTTAAAGCAAACCACGTTTGATTACTGGAGGGAACGCATCCTTTTTAGTCCTTTTTCCACTTTCTTTAAATTTGACTTTTGGTGGTTTGAACACCACATCGCGAGACGGAGCAGCCGCAGGATTCAGATCCTCAGAATTGGCGTCATGGCCGGAAATACCAGTTATAGGTCAATAAGACGCCCCATTGATGGAATGATAGCCCCATGTATAACCGTAGAAAATGACTGGTTCATAGGGCGTCAACTGTAGTTCGCATGGTCAGCAACCCTGGTTCGGAAGCTCGTGATTCCTCAGATTGTCCAATGTATCGATAGCCTGGCTATAGCGAACCCCAGTTACTCAAAGCAGTTGCCAACTGGGAAACAGATCGTGGATCACAAAAAAACAGCAGTGCCCAAGGCCAAAGTTCATAGGTGTTCTGATTACTTCAGGATTTGGTTACATATATTATTATATAACATATATATGTATATATATATATATATTTATACACATACAGGATTTCTTACAACATCATATGTGTACATATGTACATTAAAGATATATACATGGTATCCTCAGTCTTGTATAGGTTGGTTGATCAGGAGTTAAATGCAACCCAATATATATATATATATATAAATATTATATATATATATAGGCATATACATATAGTATCAAGACTTCACCCTAAACCCTGGGGAAATGCATTTAACATCATTGATCTTTTTGTTTACAGTATCTACGGGGTATTATGATCAAGGGTTAGGATTGCATCCATCTATGTACCCATTTTTCGTGGCTGACATACCATTTTGAATAGTTGTTTGGATCATGTTGATTGGTTAAACTCCTTATTTTGGCGGAAAAAAAAAAACATCAACTGGTACCTGATGAAAGGCCTGGAGGGGCCCCAAAAAAGCCATGGCTGGTGAGGCCATTTCTCATCCTGCAAGCGCGTTGGCTGTGAACGTGGTGTGGTCTGGTTTGGCTGCTCGACTACCGGCCGACCCGGTGGTGGCGAAACGCCGAACTCGGAACATGGGGATTGAGGATTTTGCAAAACCAAAATACGCTTTTCACTATGAGTCACTATGGTTGGTGACATGGTTTCACTATGTTTCACTCACAAAAGCAAGGCATACGATCCATCCGCAAGAGCTACAGCTGGTTGGTGGTTCAATAACATTCAGCCAAACGGGGATACGTAGCTCATAGATCTAGAACTTAGATATAGGACTAACTGGTTTGAGCTGGGATAATGACCCCCAAGTTGTTGTAGGTTTTGTTGTTCCATAGGGGATTGAAGCCCCCAAACAGATTAACAAATTGACAAGATAAGTTTTTGGAGTTGTGATTCCTTCAAACCCTAAGGTGACTTCAAAGCTACGACGTTTTCCCACTGTTTCTTTGCTTCGCTGCTGAGGCCGTGCGCTATTTCTTGGCCGGGCGCGTGTTCTTTCTGATTTCGCTGTCTGCCTTTATGGCTGGGCAGGCGGTCTATGTCCATCATGACGGAAGCGAAAGCTACGTGGACAACATCGCCGCTTGGCTTCTATTGGATGGATGATTTTTGGACAGAACCAGCCATCTGGATGTTGTCTCAGCCAGTTTTTTTAAACCTGAACATGGACAAAAAAGCGTTCAGATGTCTTTTTGCTAAAAAATATCTAGAGTCTAGAGGGTTCCACTTCCACGTTCATTTAGGGGTAAGGGACGTCACACAAGTCCAGAGTCTAGAAGTTTGAGGGAAGGGATGGAGCGCAGCATCACTCTGCCCAGCCAGTGGTTGGTAGTAGCCACTCATAGCCAAGGGTAGCCTCTGGTAATCATGGCAGTGGAATAAACATCATATTGGGGTTTCCTAAAATGGAGGTACCCCAAAATGGATGGTTTACAATGGAAAATCCTATTAAAATGGATGATTTGGGGGTACCCCTATTTTAGGAAACCTCCATATGGTTTCATGATCCTCCCTGATGTAGATGCCCATTTAGTTCGGGGATTTCCCAGCTTGCTATGTTTCGTTACCGCAGGGTAAAAGATGATCATTCCACTTTGCAACTGCTCAGATACCAATTTCCATCCGCGAACAATGTTCATTCTCAGTCAAGCCACCTCCATTCTTTTTCCAAACAAGGGTCCAATATCAGCCCAGAGCAGCTGCGTGTAGCATGGCAGCCCAGAATCCTGACGATGTGACATGTCAGAATTTTGTTTTTGCCTTCCCAATGGTTCCCAGTGATGTACTGTGTAAATTGTCAAATTGCATGTTCTAAACCTCAATCATCATCAAGTCATCGTCGGAATGAGGTCGTTGCTTCCTGCCGTGCTTTCACATATTTCCTCTCGATGACCAGCTTGCTCTATGACCACATCAAGCATCTCTATGTCGATTGTTCTATGGGAAATGTCGTTCATCGATGTTATGTGCCCATTCCGCTGTACCTCTGCAACTCCCGACAGCTTTGCAGTTTGATTCTGAAGCCTGCCTAAGAACAGCGTCGGCAAATGGGGTGTCTAAGAACAGGGATTTCACGGGGAGTTAATCAAGCATATACAGTAATATGGGCATTCATGTAATGGCATATATTGGGGATTAAATATTGGGGATGTAATATAGGATCCTTGACCAACAATATTACATAATGGTACATAATGATTATTTTGTTTTTTGGGGTGTGATGACAAACTATGATTAACGATCAAATTTGAGGTAGCAACTGTTTTCAGACAAACATAGGATTTCCTGCATTCGGCTGAATCATTTTGAGCAGCCAAAGTCAACTCATCCTTGGTCAATGTTGGGGCCTTGAAATTCAGTCGTCACTCTTCCGTTCGTTGGAGGATTGGGAGCATATTCACTGCTCAAGATTCAGCCAGCATCTGCATTTTGTTTGCGGCGCCAACAGTTTGTTTGGGTCCATGAATGTGGCAACCTCTTCTGAGATAGCCTCGAAGTCATAAACCAACCTGGTAATCTGGTATGTAGCACTGGCCCTACATCGGGATCTCGGTTTTTAACCAGATGCTTCAGGGTCACTGCTTGAGTCACCCATGTGACTCAAGCCCGATCCCACTTTTCACGAGAAACGTTTCGAAGCAGTCGCAGGTGTCATAGGGCCACCTCATGCGTCTTCGTCAGAAGCGGACTATGCTTGCCTCTGACTACAACAGGGCCCGGACAATTCCGTATGTATATGATTGATAATGTATATATATATATATATATATACACGATATTATATGATATTATATATATATATATACATACATAATCCTTTTTCCCCATTGTGTGTCCCTACACATTGCATGGGGTAGAAGTGATAGTAGTGAGTTGAGCATGTTTTTTCTCAAAGTTGCTTTTTCGGGATGGAATAATTTTGTGTGCCAACCCAAAGGGTCCCACGACACGACTTTGTATAGAATTATTCTGCAAACACCAAAAGCACAGGACTATACAGGAAGGAAAGAAGGAAAAAGTAGATAAAAAAAGGACGGAAGGAAAAAAGGAAAAGAGAAAAGGAGGAAAGGAAAGCAGGACAGAAAATATGAACGCACAGCAGAAAAGAGTAAGAATGGGAAAGAAGGCGGATGTCAATACAGTCAAACAAATGCAGAAAGAAAATCAGAAAACCCATGAAACGAAGATCCTCATCCTCCATGAATTCAAACCATTTACTCAAAAATCCTTCCAAGAAGACTCAGAACCCTGCCTTCTTGGCAAACATGTTATTTTTTGACTTCCTGACTTCCCCGAGTCAGCGTGGACGTGGTAAGGAGCTGCACCCTGGTGTTGATGGCCACGCTTGAGCCGATTCTTTGGTGCTTGGGCGAGTTCTCCAATCCCAACTCACCTTTCGAGATCTTCACCAGCAACTGCCCTACTGGCGATTTGAAGAACATCTACTCAGTCTGTGCTTCTTTGGCCTCGCTTCTCTATTGGTTTCTCTTGACAGATTCTCAATTGGCATTGTGTTTCTGCATTGTTTGATATTTTTTTTTAACTTTGAATTCCATCGAACTGCACTTGGTCCTACAGCTCTGTAATCCCAAACGAGCTTCCGATACGGATCCACTGCCACATCTTCATAATATGGCTTTGCAAAATAACTGGGATACCCGATTCCATTCAAGGGTTTGACAATGTTTAACACCTCATGTTTTTAAATGGAGAAGTTTGATATATACAAATGAGTTTTTCAAATTAGAATTATAAATTCTATGACGAATGCAACAATTGGGATAGCCAATGGAATAATCAATGTAATATTTTTTTCACAGAGCCATTCCATTCCATTATTCATTGGTTGCATCCTGATTCCTGCTGCTTCAGTCCCCATTCTTATTTCCAGTTGTTGACCCTAAACTGTTTGGGTGGAAATAACCGTGGTTATGTCCCACAATATTTTTTTCTATCAAAAATGGTGGGTGTCATACGATTTATAGTGAAATCAAAATTTGTGTTGGTTCAATTATGAATTCCTCTATTATCCGTCAAATCCTTCATTTTACGAACATGTTTGTTCTATTCCAATGTTGTGGTGGATAAGCACATTAATTCATCAATTTGGCCCCCCATGGATCATGCTGCGCAACAACACCATGGTGTTTTCCCATACGAAACGTGTTTCTCCCTACATCCCATCTTACTTGTTTTTTTGTTGGAGTTCAAGTTCCCGAGAGTTAGACTTGTTTGGAATCACCCTACAAATGAAGCAGCACAGAATTGACGCCTTTTTTGATCTTGTTCCAGGTTCATGGGCCAAAGGGATCCAAAGGGGCCTGCCATGATAAACGTGTGCAGCTGCCTTCCAAGCAAAGCATGATTATTTCAACAAAGCATGGCCAAGTGAAAAACAAGGGGCGGTAAATCAACGGGTACCTATCTATACAGATATTTCCCGAGTTTTATAATTTCATATAATTTCCAGTGTTTGGTTTTTATAACGTGGTAAACCCAAGTATAAACCATCCCCCAAAAAACGATCAATGATTGAAAAACACCATCCCCAAAGTGTTTCACCAAGGCCTTGCATCCGGACATGGTGGTGACGCCTAGTTACAATTTGGTTTATGATCCCATTTGACTATAGATATGATATATATATATATATAATCATCATAAACCCAACAGCTAATCTAGCTATCAAACAACTTAGCAAACAAACTGGGGCTCCACCTTGTAATACATGTATCCCTTAATGTTATCCAGCCATATCTCATCAAGTTAAAAATGGTTATGATATCCCCACAAGTCACCACTTCATATCCACGTTTAGTATATTTTAATAGAGACCATCAACTTATGTTTATCTTTGTTATCTAAGTTACAAATCACCAGACATATGGTGAACATTGAAGCTAAGTCGTTAGTTATACCGACCATAAACTTGAGTGAATTTGATGACGAGCTCACGTCGTTTTCCGTCTCTGGAATGATGGGAATTGGATTAAATCCTTCACACATTGGCCGTATGATGACAGCTATTTTCAGCTTAGCGAATTATGCTTAAATTCAGCCAGATCTATCTTCATGTATCAATCTATGATAAACATTCATAAAACATAGTTCTATTAGGTATAAGCACTTATAAAAGTTGGTTTATATCCCATTCTATGACTGAAACATGAATCAAACTTGAGGATTTGGCGGTCTTCTCGATGCGACTCTACGCCTTGCTGTTGGTTTGTCAAGTGGTGGCGATGGAGTTGCTGTTATTCCTGGCCTCCGCGTTGTTTTTGTGCCCTGGATGTCACGTTTTTCTGGAACACAGAATTTTCTTGCAGTAAAACTTGAGCGTTTCATGGATTTTCCTGTTTGTACATGGGGATTCCACCAGGAAAAAGGTTGGGAATCCCTATTCATCAACAGGAACATCCCCATTTCATGCTTCCCAAATTGGGATTTTCAACCAACATTTTTTGGGAGTTTCACTGGAATCCAACAGTTTGCGAACTGGAAAACGACCTTTTTTTCGCCAAATCATCGAACGAAACGAGTTTTTCTTTTTTCCATAGCGATGTTGGATTACCAGGCAATTAATCACCAAAACTTTGGATGTTCCAGTTTGAAATGGGGATCGACTCAGCAATTTGATGGGCCCTAGCTGGGTTTGTTCAAGTGGCGATTCCGAATTGGATCCCATGGTTGAGAACAAATATGGTTTTGCATTGCTGCATCATGGCAGTTTTGGGCGATCTGACTTATGGAAAAACCCTGTTTAGGTTTCGTAGGAGGTTTCTTAAGTCTTGATAAGCCTTTGTTGAGTAAATGTTGACTTGTTTTTGGCTAAATATCCTAACCAGCTAAAAGCATCTAAAAAATATGCCAGGTATCTAAGATTAGCCAAAAAGTGGTTTTGAAGTATGACAGGTTTTGGATCAGTTACAGTGGGATGATCCATCGAATGATCTGAGAAAACTGGAATCGTTGGGATCACTGGAGTTCCAACGATCATCTACCCTCTGGTAATTAAACATAGCTATTGAAACTGGACCATTTATAGTGGATTTACCTATGAAAGTAGAGATTTTCAATAGCTATGTGAAATTACCAGAGGGTACAAAAACTATATGTAGAACTCCTACTTGAATTGGAAGAGTGTTTCTTGGTTCCTCCCCGAGTGGTCTCGCCACTATGAGCCATAAAACTTCAAGGATCATCATGTCATCTTGGGGACCATGTTCCACATCAAGGTTTGCTTTGACCCAGCTGTTGATAACCTGCTATGTTGATCCATCAATCAACCATAGACATAATATGACATAAGATACAACATGATCTAACCCAACTTGGAATGGTCAATCTTCCGGGGAATACATGGGATTACAACATTGGGTATGTCCCCGGTTGCACCTACTCATTCAACTCTAAAAAACAAGCACAGCTGATTCGGTCTCCAAATTGCCATGGGAAACCATGGCATTTTTATGCGATGGTCAAATCATTTGGAGTAAGGGGTTATGTAGAAGATTGTAGAAGGCAAACCCATGTTCAGACAAAGCCATATCTTGTATTATCTTGTACCCATGGTTGTAAGCGGCTTGTAGCCATACTGAAGCCCACTCCAGTTGTATTAGATTGAACCACGACATACCACGATCCAACCTGGTTAATTTGAAAGCACGGTCACATTGGATGAAATGGGTTGTAACCATAGTCAAAACATGTTAAAACCACCAAGTCTGAATCCCAAGTATCCCAGGTTGAAAGCTTAAATCTACAGGAACCCCAAAAGAACATGGGGAAAGAAACGTGGCAAATCTCAATCCATCGAAGTCCTCAGGGTTTTATCCTTCTCTACGGCTCTCAATGCCTTGGATCACAGCATCGAAGACTTTGAGGGCGTGCCACGCTGGGCGAAGAGCTTGGGACAAATCGTGATGAATATGGTGCCCACCAGCTTCTATTATGGACTCCCGGCAGCCTTTGGTTTAGATGTTTTTTTGGACACCTGGGTCAGGGACCGACAATGTTGTCATTGCTTCGAAACCATCCATTTTTGGTGTTTGATCATAAAGGCTGATGACATAATGTTTATTTGATTGTAGTGATCTTAATGGTGCCACTACATATGTCCATTCTTATTTCGCTGTAGCTTTTGGTGGTGAGTCCTTATGTCCAGCCAAATCATTCCGGAGTTGCTGAACTTTGTTACCCTTAGGTATGAATTTCACGCACCCGGGTGCGTCTGAAAATGGGATGTACCAAGATAACTCAAGATAAAGCACCCAATTTCATGGCCATTTAAGAGGAACAACTCTGAGAAATGGCATGTTATCAAGCATGCAATTTGGTGGGTTCCCAACAACTTTCAGACAACCCCATCTTATATGCTACTTGTATCGCTGTAAAATAGTTGGTTTGATACACACCATTTTGTTGCCTATGTATATACATATATATATATATATACACCCCAATTTTCACACAACCCGCATCTATCTAGTATCGGTTAAACCATAAAACCTAAGCCCAAATTTGTAAACAACGTGTTGGTCCCTTGGATGAGTCAAAAACTGAGGATTTCAGTCCAGTGCCACCGTCTTTCTCATCATGTCCCTGTTGCTGGGATGCGTCGAACAAATGGTAGATTAGGGCGGAAACATCTGCGGAAGGGGGAAACAAGAACGGAGAGTTGTGTATTGGAAGTTGGCAGATTCATCTGAAAGCCTTGTTCATATAAAAACACAATGCACGGGTAAAAGGGGCCCAGAAATGCGCCCAGAAGCCGAGAAGCCGAGAAGCTGAGAACACACTGGACAAGCCGAGAAGCCGAGAAGCCGAGAAGCCACCAGACAAGCCGAGAAGCCGAGAAGCCGAGAAGGGATCAAATCCGCCACCCCGTCTGACCAATACGTTGACTGGTATTTTAACTTCACAACTTTTCTTCGTAAGAAATCAAATGCGCCACATCCTCTGGCCAATACGTTGGATTGGTTTTCAACTTCACAACTTTTCTTCCTAA
>BGPT01001029.1:0-74107 GCA_003297045.1 Symbiodinium sp. clade C Y103
GCAAAAGGTCAGATTCGATCATGGCAATGTCTCGGCTCCGTTGGCTAGCTGTCCTTGCTAGACAGAAACACGCCCCGGGAAGGCCGGAGCCAAATGTCTCCTGAAAATAATGCTATTTTGGGATACTTACCCCAATCCTAACCAAGATTCCAGTGAGGTCGCGAGGTGAGGTCGTTATAATCTACCCAGAGTGCTTAGTATTGCTGCGCATCTTTTTTCACGGAGCCATTGGGGGGAAAAAAAAAATCGGAGTGATTCGCTCTCAATCTCCACGCAGCTCTGCACCAGGGCATGGTCAGGCTAATATGTCATAATAAATTTTTACTGGGGATAGTCCACAAATAACTGGACGAATTAAAACTTGAATATATATATATATATACTTTAATGGCATCCATATGCCATCCCCCCAAAAAAAGGCACTACCGAGAAACAAAGCGAATTGGAAGCGAAAGAAGAGCATCGTCCCAGTTCCGGCCACGTTGGTCGTGAGCAGATTGGTGCTGAGAGGATATGGCCTGGCTTCTTCACCTTGGCATCACCATGGCCCCACAGATCTGGTGGCGTGAAGAAAATGGGGACGAAATGGGAAAGTGGAACGAAGATGTGGTCTTCATGATGTAAACTCTTGCAACTCGTGCGGAATTCAACGAGGCACTGACCAGAGCATTGAATATCAGGGAATCCGTTGCACAAAGTGCGAGTGTTTGGAGATTACAACTAGGACAAGTTGCAAAACTGTCAAGTTCTGCAATGACCGGATTCTTCGGCCCTCAAAAGAGGAATGAAAGTGGGTCAGCCAGTGCTCAGGCCAAGATTTCCCAAAATAGAAAGTTGGACGCCGGGAAGTTACGGAGGGAACATATTGAAACATCATCTGTCTCCTGGAAGGGGGACTCTTCGCAGTTTGGATCTTTTATCATCCAACTGTTGATATATGGTATATACATATGGAGGTTTCCTAAAATGCTGGTACCAAAAAAAATGGATGGTTTAGTTCATGGAAAATCCGACAATAAAATGGATGATGATTTGGGGGTAGCCCTATGACTTAGGAAACCTCCATATGCTGGGAGTAGGCTCCCCAGTCCCTGCCTGGTTGAGTGGGCATGGTGAGCATGGCCCGATTCTGTCCTTCCATCCCCTCGCTGATGCCCTCCTGTCGATGTAGAAACTCATTCTCCCGTCCAGTTGAGGGCCCCAAGCGATAGTTAAGTTGACGTATAACTTGGTGAACCAGGGTTTATGGGGAATGTATATATATATATATACATTTATATACATATATATATATATACATACATTTATATATCTATATATAACTTATAACTCGGGGGCCTTACCTTGTATGAACCTGGCCAGAATCTGGGCTATATCATTGTCATTTGTGGGCAAAGAAACAAAGGGAGGGTCTACACAAGTTGTTCGGCTCCTGATTCACGCGAGGTTTGAAGACAACGCTCAAGTACCATGCCGCAGCAACCACCACTGCAATGGCGCCTGGTCGCTGATGGCCAATTTGGAGATGTTCTAGTGCTCTATTTGGTTATCAATCCAACTTTGACGATTGTGGGTAGAATATCTTGTTGGTGTTGGCCACAGAAACATGTCCAAGAAAAACACAACCCCATTTTTTCGTGTAAATATGTGGTGCTTTGATTTGTCTACCTTTTCCTTGATGAAAATAAAAACACGTCAGCCATAAGAACTACCCCTATCCCGGCCGAGTATACTAGTTCGGAAGTAGGTATTCCGTTAATTATGGGTTAGTTCACAATCCCCCAATAAATCAGTTGGATTGAAAACCCCCAGTATTGACCAATTAAAAGCCATTTCTCAATGACATCACGATGTCTTTGATAGTTAAAACCTGATTGAAAAAAAAAAGTAACTTTATAAATGATTAACTCCCAATATGTCCATGCTAGGTTTGATACTTAGTTTCCCACATCATTCCAAACCATCAAGAAAAGCCCTTTAAAAAAAAGGCTGGTTTTATCAACCAGTTAGATCATCTCCTATCAGTTGCTAACCACCACCCCATCACTGCCCCCCAGTCGCGGCCTACGACTCCGATCGCCACGAAGAAGCCTTCACCCTTCATCTCGCATTCGCCCTCCGCGGTCAGCGTGTAGCCCGGAAAACCTCGGGGTCTGCGGAGCCTGGCCTGGGACAAAGGATCCATGGGATACCCTCTGGTAATTAAACGTAGCTATTGAAAATGGTCATTTTTAGTGGATTTTCCCATGAAAGATGCTGATTTTCCATAGTTATGGTAGTTTACCAGAGGGTATACATAGTAATACTATGACTATAAACAATCAATGATGATCAATAATTCATCATTTATAGTCAATCATTCATCACACTTGGGGGTGCAGTTGCGTTGAAAACATGGTACAAACTATGGGATGTTCACCTCCATAAGTTAGGATACAACCCCTATAACTATGGTTAACTATAACCCACAAAAATTCGTGGAACAGCACCCCCAAGCATTCTATGGGGATAACTTTTTATGGAACATGTCATCGGATAAGCAAGAAGAAACATGTTATAGGGGTGATGGTAAAGCACCAAATTTGGGGGTAGCCTGTTTTCGGACAAACCCAGCCGGGTGTCAGGGTAAACCCAGCTATAGGTTCAGCCATGTGGAGATGTTTTCAAAAAATGCAGGGCCTCAGCAGTTTTTTACAGTTCAATGCATCTGTACTGAATTCATGAGACATTCTAGGCATGCAATCTATTCTGGCCAGGGTACCTTATCATTTTTGACAAACCCGCAAGAAAGTATGTACAGGTTTTTCAGTCAGCCAGGGGGTTCTTTCAGAGGTTTGGAGCAAATGGGAAGGCCTTGGCCACTTCGATGAAAGTCACTTGGAATCATCTTTCAGGCCAGTTTGGGCACACAACAGTAGTTCATGAGCTGAAAACACCACCACCACATCATCATCATCATCATCATCATCATCATCATCATCATCATCATCATCATCATCACTATCACTACTAGATCATAGAAATTATATATATAAATATGTATATATAATATAGTGTGATGTTTATTAATCATTCCTATTGTTATCATCATCAGCCGCCCACAATCAGCCGCAACCCAGCAGCATTTCACGCATCGCTCCAATGCGGCTCCGGAGGCCCCAGGTGGCCCCGCTTTGCACGTCTGACAAGCCTGGAACCAAGAACAGCGGCGGCTTGGGGGCATAGCATCCCAAACTGCTAGACATAATGCACAGAACAGATAAAGTTACTTAGATGGGCCATGGATTTATGTTAGCTACTTAGGAAATGGATTAGAATTGGGATTTGTTGCGCTTTGCAAGCCAGCTACCAACCAATTAGCTTATCCCAAGGCTCATCTAAGTATGGGATAAAACACCATGTTGCCCCACATATATATTCGGCGTTAAATGACACAAAGTGTTCAATTGAACACTGAATTCATGATGTGTTGATAAAGTAATGGGACTAATCAATACAATCAAAACGGACATATAATCAGGATTAATCAGGCACAATTGCCTTGCGAGTTCCTGCGAAAAATTTGGCGGTGAACAAACTCACATGGAAAGGATGGAAAAAAACCAGTGCTAGATCATCATCTTTCCAACAGCGAGGAGAGTTTCTTCATATTTGCAGGAAAAAACACATCAAATCAAGCAGCCTGGAGTCTGAAAAACGCTTCCCCATTCCCAAAGCAATATTCGAAGATCTTTCGGGGATTTTTCTGTGCCATAGCTATGGAAGTCACCATTTAAAGATGTCAATCACCAAACTAACCATGCGCCATGGCTTGCATAGCAAACTGTTAATCATCACGAGATGGTCCCATGATCCCTGAAGCGGCGCCTCCACTTGACAGTGACGACAGAGGTGCATCTTCCTCGAGGCAGATGACCAAGTGACCACCTTTATTTGTCTTTTTTGACTTGTAATGAGAATAATGTACATAGATTCGTACTATTCATATGTTATATACAGTATATCATTTCTCACGGATATTTGCAGGTATTCACAAGTCCCAAAAACGATGGAGACGTTTTTAAATCACCATCAAACTACAATAGGGATCAGCTCTTCGATCTTGTTTGGGGATCAACATGTGTTCAAACCCTCGCAACATCCAAATATTTGGCTTTGTCTGAAACTGTGCTCCCCAAAAAATCCACAAATACCCACAAAATCCAGATTCTCTCTCAAAAATTCCATTTTCGGGGTTGTATACTCCATGTTTCGGACACACCCAACCTCATGTTGATGCCTTATAGATCCTAAAACAATCAGAAAATGCCTGGTAAATGTCCCCATCCCCCTAATATCAAACACTCCCAAAATGGTCTCAAATAAGTGGTTTCATCCCCCACTAAACCATGGTTTCGTATGGTTTCGTGGGGGTGTTTGATATTTGGCAGGGGATTATTCTAGTTGGTTAGTTGTAAACCATCAAATCCCCATTCATATCCCATCAAACTAACTATATCAGCCATACCAAGCATTTTGAAGGTCCATCACCTGGAAACGTCGCTCCGAGGTACTCGTCCGGGATGCTGGCGTTGCGCAACGTCCCGGTGCTGGGATCTCCGCATTGCATCTTGCTGACGCACCTGGAAGATGCACGAGATGAGATGAGTTTTCAAGGGAAAAATCCAGGGGAAACTAAGGGGAAACTATGGGTTTTCAAGGGAAATTATGGGAAAACTCTCGGTGTTCAAGGGAAATCTGGTAAGAATCCTCGGAGATTCATGGATGTATGGAGTTTCCTAGGGTAAACTTCAACAATGGAAATTGAGGGGAAAATCCTGTTGGGAAAGATGATCTACAACTTTTGGATTTTCCATATCTATGTTAGTTTACTGAAGGGTATATTGCAAATAAATCTCCTGCACTACCTCTTAAAGTTTTGAAGATACACCACCAGGAGGCTTCCTCATAATTCCTCCACGTCAGAGTTTAGGGGCATGAGCCTTCTGGTTAACCACCAGACAGAAACTGTGGCTAACACCCGAGGTCACAAGGAACATCCTGAAACTCCCAGTTCTTCACTTTTTGCGGTGCTCTTGAATTTCCCTTCAGAGGGTGTGGCTCCAATCTTCCCGAAAAAAGATGGAGTCTTCTACTCATAAACGGTCCGGTGCACTCGCTCCACATCTGGCTTGATCTGAAAATTGGGCACCCCATTCCATCCCATGGTTTAAAAGCTGATGTTCGGTCATTTTCTCCATCAAATTTGCCATGTGGTGTTTTTTTTTCCCATTTTAAGACACCACACCCAAGCGTGATGTTAAGTTGGCTGTTCATCCCAGTATCATCCCACAAAAATTCCCCATTGTATTCCATACCCATTGTGTATATCCCATTGCAACAATAATTACATAATTGCAGTAATACCATGCTTTATCATCATTTCCCATGTTATTCCCATTCAATCCATTTATTCCAGCACTCTTCTCCATCGGTCGCACCTGAAGTGGCAAAACTTGGATTCCATCTCTGCGGCAAAGGGGCACTGCTGGGGGCAGAGGTCCTTGGCACTGCCCGGGGTGGGGAAGAAGCATTGCTGCTTCATGAAGGGCATAAGTATGTCGCATCATCATCTTCCAAACATGACTTACCAAATTCATAAAGCCTCCAAGTGATCAAATTTGCCTCCTGATTCGGCTACAGTTTTACGGTTTAGGGCCTCTCCCACCACCAGACTTTCACTCCCACCCTCATCCCCATCATTCCCCCGCCTTGCGCGCAAAGATATCCTTCTCGCAGACTCCGGGATCGGTGCCCACGATCGTCTCGCTGGGCTCGGGGGGTTCCGGGATGAAGTGTTCTCGGTTCGAAAACGCGCGGCACGGTGGAGGAGGCCGTAATATGCATGTGGTAAAGCCAGTCATAGGCGGGGGGTCATTCTCAAATGATGGGGAGGAACAAATAACGATTTAAGCAGCAAAAAATGTGGAACATGGATGATCATGCGGAAACACACAAGGCCATAAACCGACCCATTAACCCATCAGGTGGTTGGGAAACTCAGTTCGTAGCTCCAGCTGACTATATCCCCATTTTTGATCGGGAAAATAGAGCTCCGAACCGCTTCCTCCGAACCTCTGGATTGGAACCAACATGGACTGGGAGCTATTCCTAATCATCCCAGTCTTTGGGGTATACGGTCTATCCAATCAACCAATTGTCCAACATTGGGTATGGTTTCGGGTGGTTTACTTCATTCTGCAACATGGGGCTACAAAAATCTCAGGGGATCTGAGGGGTATTTTGTGGCAACCATCTAATTTCGTGAATGACCCATAAACATCTCAATCGAAATGGGACTGAAACAGGATGAAGTTTGAATCTATCGGGACTCTAAACTATCAGAACTAGAACTATGATGTGGCACTCCCACCTGTTCCGGTCATCAATAAAGCCACCTGCACACCCAACTCCAGGAGGTTTTGCTTTCCCTGGTAGGCCCTACCGGAATAGATCACAGGGAATCATTACCCTCTGATAATCAAAGGTGGCAATGGAAAATCCGCTACAAATCAAGATTTATAGTTGGGAAAATCATCGAACTAAATGGGGGATGGTCACTTGCCACGTGTGATTACCAGAGAGCGGATAAATGTGGATTGAGGAGCGAAAGATGCGTGGAGGGCGTTCGATTTCACTCAAGTCGTCGGCTTTGGACCTGAGTCGCAAAAATTGGGGGTGGGCCAAGCCACAAAACGACCTATGTGACCACGGATTTTGGCAACCATCAGTATTGTGAATGAATGGATTGTTTGAAGTTAATAAACAATGGTCGCCGGTTTTCACCTTCCCAAAAAAAAAAGATACATCATCGATTCGAGGAACCATCTCAGTTTCAGGGAAACCCATGGATTCCCTGGGCCCTTATTGCATGGGGTTCCCTTATCAATGAGGGATTTTCCTGTCAGGGATTTCCATTCCCCAAGTCCGACTGGCTTGTCTTGTGTCGAGTTGTTTGATCAGGATCCCAAACAATGATGGAAAAGTGATTCCCTACATTCCCTGCTGTTTTGATGGTGAACCAATCATGTCTCTTGAGCTTCGCCAGCTGAGCTTTTCATTCGTGTAGATTCTAGATCATCAAGAATAGATCCCGAATAAATCCCCTAATTTCATACCATCAAATCGATAGTTTCCGGCCATCAGCCATCATTTCTAGGCCTTGCTCAGCCATTTCAGGTTGCTGTGCATTCTCCAAACGTCTGAACCACAAAGGTCTTCAGTTTCGTCCCACAACTCAATGATAATGGTCATTTCAGGTACCTAAATCAGAGGTACCTACAACATATAAGGCATATGTAAGGGCGAAAATTCAAGGGATATGCCCCCAAAGTCTGGCTTTATATGGTACAGTACCTCCACTTTAGGGTCCTGAAACTCTCGTTGAACAACAACCCGGACTGCGACGAGCTGCATACCAGCCATAGCGTGCTTCTGCAACAAGCTTCGGTCCTGGCACAAATGGTTGCGGGAAACCCCGGGTGCAAATCACCATTTTCGGGGCGCCAAAGTCGCTTTACTGCTTAATTTGACATGACCGACCCTGGATCTCACTTAAAGGGCAAAATATATACATATATACTCATCTCATCTCAGTGGTGGGAACTCAAAAAAGGAGGAGAAAAAAGAACAAAGAAACAAATCGTCCCCCAAGTTCAACCTTTCCCCTGGTTTTGCCAACATCTTTCAGCCACCCAGAACTCAACAATTCCACCTTTACGGCGCAGCTCTCATCCGAACAGTCGCCCAGGGCCTATGGCAATCGAAAAAACATGGCTCAATGGACGGATTTTGAGGGAAAGTGTGCTGGAAACAATGGGTTTGTTTAGCCTGAAATATGTTGAGGGTTCCGGTAGAGTGGGCCCCTTTGGCCAATTCTGGGAATGGTTTTTCCAACCAAGTTTTACTATGAACAAGGTAAAAATCCGAAAAAAGTTCGAGTGTGTCCTTTGGAAAACATGTGACTCTAATCGCTGAACCCGGCGGTACTTGTAAGCTGGCAATGGGAAATCCCAACCTTTAGTGGCCAAATACATCGGAAAATCACCTATCAGTCTTAGATGCTCCCGTCCGGACACAGGGCACATCCCCTGATGCGAACATGAACCTGGAACGGTTTACCCTGGTGTCATCAAACGTGGCGGGCCGCTGGGAAATCATAGAACTAAATGGTGGATTTTCCAGCACGCCGTGTTTGATGACACCGGAGGGTACCATGTTCAATTGCCAAAGATCCTGGGGGTGAGTGGTTTAGACTTCGACCATGGTGATGATGCTCTTTCCAGACAGGTTTTTTTCTGGATCTCAGAGTAGCCATTTTTCAGGGTTTCTCATGCGAGTTCGGTGGCCGGCCGTGCCATTTCCAGTGGTGACATGGTTTTGGGGATTCTGCAAATGATTACCTCACACCTGAACAACAATCCACTGCATGTATCACAGTCCTCTTTTAGGAGTAGGGTTCATCTCTGTCTTGCTGTTGATTTAAAATCTCTGAGTTGTGCCTACTAGTGACGAAAAAGGTCGCCGCACCTGTCGAATTCCGTGCGCATGTCTTGAACTTTGTCTCTACCTACGATGTCTCATGTTTGATCGGTACAGGCCTGTGCTCATTGAAAATTGATTCCTTCCATGAATTCTATGAACCTCTTGGAGGCCAAACTATCCAATCACCAAAAGGTAAAATGATGCTGAACCCCCACAGTTGGAAAAAAGAACCCCTTTCTTCAATCCACCACGTGAGCTCCCCAATCTCGCGAAACATACTTTCTCTGCGCCTGCAAAATGGGAAGAGCCAACAGCACACGACGCAAGGTCATGCTGTGCGGCCTGACAACTACACTCAGTTGCCCAGGAAAAAGCAAACCACTCAAGGCTTCAGAAAAATCTGGGGTCCAAAAAAATGATACCATAATGGGTCCCTACCCCTACATGAACTCCCAAAGCACCCCTGTAATCACCCAGAAACTAAATAAAGCTTGCAAACGGTTTTCAACACACCTGGACAAGAATTGCAAATGACTCTTGCTCAGATATATACTTCCAATAACTTTGTCACAAAAAGAAAATGTATACCAAAACCAACACGGTCCCAGATCCGAAGCTTTGACTCATACTTACCGGTGGTCGCACCTTGTCGCATGTTTACTTTTCCAAAATTCCGGGCGCGAGTCAATTCGGTTTAATCCACCACTGTTTTGCTCTCTAATGCCAGCACCGGATTCCTAAACTCTGGTTGATGAATCAGGGGATTACCCCCAATATATAGTGATAATCTGCTCCAAAAGTGATCATCATCCCAGATTCCGAATCAGGGTTGACATGACATTCTTGTCCCAGAGCCACTACTAGCATGGTTTCCCAGCTGGCGGTTTCAACCCACCCCACAATTGTGGATCATCCTCCCAGGCTGATCAGGCTTTAAATCAACGAGCATCAACGGCGAAATTCGGCCGAGTGGCTGGAAGAATGGACGGGGAAGATGAGGTAAGGTCTGTAAGGTTTGGAGGCGCTGAAAGCCAAAACACCCGTCAATCTCAGTGCAACTAGCCACAAGTCAGGTGAACCCTGACCAGATTCATCAACCAGAGTGAATCTGGGTATCTGTGGCCCATCTTGGCACCGGAAAACATGGGATGGTCCCAATCGTGCCATGACCAACAAGGCGTTTGAAAAAGAGCTTGGTGCATCAGGTAACCTGCTGAACCTGTGGGAGATGTTCCATTGCCAGGACCCATACCCAGATACTTACAGTGCTCAACATGGCCATTTTCCAATGGTTAAGTTGTGTTAGATTACCAGAAGCTACATTTTGCCACCGCCCAAGTGCCAGACCGTGCAGGGCTGACCTTCTCCTTCCCTACGTTCAACACTGCGCCATGATTCAACTCAGCCCTTCTCTTCCACTGCTTCTAAGAGAAAGTGACCAATGACGCCCCTCGGCGATGTTAAACTCTTGGCAACTTGCTCGAATTGTCATCCCGTTGTGCTGCTTTCGAAGGGGATTCCCATCATGATCGTTTTTCAAGGCCAAGATGGTCCAAGATATTAAAGGTTAGCATAACCCCCTCATTTTGGAGAAATGAACCAGGGTCACCTGGTCCCTGGTCATCTGAGAATGAACCAATTGCCCCAAGATGGTGGAAATCCCAACTAGAAAGGCGGCTTCCTCACCCAGATATGCATAGATAGAATATCTTTAAAAGCACATGCATTTACACGTATAGTCATATAGGATACCATATTTTGTGAGTAAATTCCTTTAATTCTCCTGAAATTCTTGGAGATAGTTACCCTTACTCACGATCAGTTCTAGCGATGTCGTCCAGTCACGCCGTTATAGTCTACATAACTCTATCATAATTGCACAGTTGAGATGTTGTGAGATAATCACAAGAAGTGGAGACATCGAACCCACAAAGACCCCCATTTCCTCGCTGCACTCCACCAACCTACCGTCCCCCGTCCTCCCTGGCAGTCTGGGCTGCCCCTACGGAACTTCCGAGGATTCCAGGAATCTCTTCATGGATGACTCAAAGGTCTCATTGACCTTCACCTGGAAGAAACAATCCATGGAATTCCTGGTAGTTCGCACCAAAGCAGCTGGGATTTAGACAAGTTGCTGCCCCCTCCAGTGTTGTTTGTTGGTTTATAACCCCCCCTTATATAACTATAGATATTAGATATATACATATATATCAAAAAATATTACCTTAGTTATTGGAGTTATGAACGAACTTAGCTGACTATGGGGCACCACCTTGAGGGGTTAATCCCCTCAAAAGATGCTATGGGCGAAAGCCTGGTTGCGCCCTGGTGGTTTTGGCGATGCACAGGCTTCCCGGCGATGAAAAAATGTTGTTTTTCAATGGCCATTCAATTAATTGCGACCCATAGGACCTTGTATTTAAAGGCTTATCTGAAAATCGGATTATCCCAAATCCAGTGGCGTGCCCTCATGTTTCCCACTTTTTTCATGACTGTTTGGGTGGAAATCAGCAATTTTCAAACACACCAAGGTTGTATATCCCTTTATATCCCATAAATTTCCCCATAAAATGGTTGGTGAATATCCCATGCGTATATATATATATATATATGTATATATATATATATATAGAGATAGATAGATATACCCAAATATGTTCTAAGCAAAAAATCCCAAGTTTGGGTTGTTTAATTCCTATCCCCATGACATATTTTAATGAGATCCGAAAAATATTCCCGTGGGACTCCCGTTATGATGTTCCCTTTATATTCCCAGTTTATCCCCATCATTGCTAGTATAATCTTATCGTAGTGCGATATCCCGATTACGATGATATTTAGTCGTATCTATCATGAGTTTTTTTGTCCCCATGATAATGATGCAACATATTGAATATCATCACCCACCTCCGGAAAACACCTTGCTATCTGTTGGTAAGTAAATCCCAAAAAGTAATGACAGATATTCCCGAAAAAGATTCACCAAGTAGTGGATTTCCCATTGAGAAAATGTCAAAACTCATCGACAATCCGCAAATCCAAGACAATCATCAACCACCATTTAGAAGTTATATCTATATATATATATATCCACTGATATCCCCATCATCTTTGATGGTTCAAAACTCAATCATCCACTCAGAATATCATCAGCCGCCCTACCTGCATCCCGGCGAGCCCCGCCAATTTCTTGGGTGCCATGGCTTGTTCCTTGGCCACCTGAGGTGCGTGTGGTGTGTTTTTCTTGGAGATTGAACCATGAAAAATCTGTGGGTGAAATCTGTGGAACCTATGGGATTCTATGGGATGATCATGATTTTTCTGGGATGGTTAGATCATGAAAAGTATGTTTAAATCATCCACTTGTGGCGATCACCACAGATTTCTGGTGATTTCATCATCAAAAGTTTGCGGATTCGTCTAAGAGTTGGATGGAAATCACCTGGGAAAAGCCTTCCAATTCTGGGAGGCTAGCGGAAAGGGCACGATTTTTCAGGACTTACCTACGTGACTTTCCAAGAGGTTGAAACCAGCGGTTGTGTGCATCAATGGAACTTCAAGTCTGATCGCTGGTTGGTCGAAAATATGATGGGGATCTTCAGGTTACCATGGAACATCAGAATGACCATGTTGGAACCGCCAGCGGGATCACGTTTTGAGTGAACAGGACGTTTTGTGATCTGGAAGTTCTAGAGAGCTGGAAATTAGGACAGAGAGGACGTTGCAAAACCCCAGAAATGGAGAGAAATGGGAGATCGTCAAACATCACCAATGGCAAACCCAACAGACAAACCATCAAGGTGCAGAGATGTTCCAGCTGCTGGTTTCAAAAGGACTAACTTCTGGTAATTTGTTGCATAGCTATTGAAAATAGCCATTTCTAGTTGATTTACCCATGAAAAAAATGTGATTTTCCAGTTCACTATGTTCGTTTTCCAGAGCGTAGATACCAAGATACTAAACCTGGCGAACCTGGCGATGGGATTCCCCAATGTTTGGGTTTCTGACAAAGCCAGATTTGAGGATAAGACTACGGGCGATGAAATCTATGGCCCCCTGTCTCAAAAGAACCTGTCCTCCTAAAGCCATGAGTTGATCATCAGTTGATCATCATTTCCATTCTTTGCTGTTCCCCATTTTCTGACAAAGCCAAACATGCTATTGTTGGTTATATATAGCCCATTTTATCGCCATCATATCGCCATCATATCCTCATTACCCTCCGGTAATCACACACGGCTTTCTGGAACATTCACCAATGTTCCTTGATCTTACCATCGAAATGCCTAGTTTTCTTGTGGATTTCCCAGCTAAGCCATGGTTTATGACACCAGGTATATTCTATTCATATCCCATTAAACCATATCAAACCATATTAAACCAATTTAAACCATATGAAACCTCCATTTATCCCATGAATCTACTTCAACAAGTTTTTTTTCGTCATCTCCATCTCTTTCGCCTGCTTTCTGACTTCCAACTGATCGATTTCATCCTGGCAGAGGTCCACGTTGAAAAAGGGCTAAGGCCAAGGGCTAAGCTATCCACAGATCGTCATGGATCATCATGGATCATCATGGACAACGGTAGATCATCATAGATCATGATTATGAAAACTTGGCAGATATGTCATCAACAAGAACTGGTGTGAGTCAAAGGCCTAGCAAAGGAAAGCTGTTCCATGAATATACTCCATGGATATCTCTCATTCATATCTTCCATTTTGAAGTGAAAAAATCATCATTTAATCAAGTGAAAAAAGTGGAGATATCCATCAATATTCCATTCATATGCCATGTTCACTGTCGGTCATCCCCACTTCCGTTGCCTCAACACACCAGCACCCAGCACCTAGCAACAGCTCCCCGACCCCAGCAGCGAGGACGTCCTGGGTCATGGCCGCGAAGCGATCTTGCTCCGTGCGGGCGCGGGTGCTCTCCTGATATTGTTCCCAGGTGACCTGTCGAGATTCGGATCCAGGCTCCAAGTCCAGGGTCCAAGTAGTGGTTCAAGAATGGTGAAACCATCAAAAATGGTGATTTCATGGGATTTAAGCATGAAAAATTGTGATTTAGTGGGATTTAACCATAAAAAATGCTGGTTCAATGGGGGTTAAGCTTCAAAACGTGGGATTTTATGGGAGATGCATGGCAATATGTCACGGTTGATAACATGTTATACCTTACCAACTGTAACCAACATCCCTTCTAAATCACACGATGGTTTATGAGGGTGTTCTTTTTCTGTACGGGGGATGGGATTATGTATCAAGATCGACGTATCTATGTGAAAAATTGTGTATAGCATGGATGTGTTTTATGTGTGTCTGAAAATGGGCTGTATAGTCCCCAAATGGCCATTTAATATTGGGAAAACAATGATTAACCATTGGATTTTGGGGTACCCTATTTTCAGACAAACACATATTTTCTTGGAACTCTCTTTGAAGTGTCACAAGACACACACTTAAGACATGCGCCGGAGTTCCACCATGTAGGGGCTGAACCAGACCAGGACCAGTCGAGAAATGCACCACAGTTTCTTCTACACCCTGCTGTTGGGGGCACGGTAAACCGCTGTCGATCTCTGCCAAGGCTAATCCCAACCATCGGCAGCCTCCCGTCGCTCAGTCGTATTGTACCTGAGGAAGCGACCTCTGATGATAGGCAGTTGTCACTGCAAAGAATACTCATCACGGTAGCTATCGGAGCCCCAAAAAGACCACCAAGGTGCTACAAGCTATACATATACATATACATATATATATATATATGAATCTGCACGCCAATTTATTCAACCCACGATGATTGCGGATTGGCTCCGCTCTTCCCAATTTCCTGTCACGTCTGATCTAAAACTGTTTCTGATCGGTGACACAAAAAAATCCTTCGTCAGGGCGGGTTGCTTTTCGAATGCGGGGGCCCAATTTTCTTTTCCAGCGGTCAGAGATGAAACTGAGTACAGACCTGGCTTCTGGTAGATCATGCCAAAACCTTTTTCAGTACAATGTTTGCCCTCAGTTTCAACCAGTCTCTGCCCACCCTGCTGATTGAGAACAAACCAGTCAGCCACCATCAACTGCCGGGGCACTCTTTGAAGTGCAGATGTGTAAACTCTTCTCGCAGGGTTCTTCGAGATGAAGCACCTCACCAAAAAAGAATGGCTGCCTACATCCCCCTTATGGAAAATCCCAGCTTTCAACGGAGAAATGATCAACGGTATGGTGGATGTTCCAATCGTCCGTTGCGAGGCAGCAAGAATTTCCATCACAAGTGCTCCCTCAAGGCGGGCATCTGATCCCTCCTGGTCTGCAGCTATCCTATTGTCCTTTTATGGTGAACAGGGGTCGGCTGGTTCCGGCTGGTTCCTGCTCAAAGGATTGTCTTCCCTCAGTTCCTCTAGCAGTCCTGGCACGAAAAAGAAAAGCATTTCTCTGCTCCAAGGGGGGGATGTTTCAAATCCCAGTGACTAGCAGAGTCAGACAATGCTCTTGAATCATAACTTAACTTTAATCCCTTCCCCCTACCATGGTGTAGTAGGGGATGAAATCAAATATGCGAGACAGTAGAGTGGGGGTGTAACTAATATGTGAACAGAACAACCACCATTCTTGTTCGATAAATCCTTATAGTATTCTGATACGTTTCATGTTTAGAATCAGATTCTGCTCCTCCATCAAATTGGTCCCTCGGTGTCCCGGCAGAGCATCCTCAACTTCACAGGCGATACCTCGACATTTTGATTTTCGGTCGAAAAATTAGGTGTTTTTTTCTTTTATGGGGATTTCCAGTGGAGTCTGCGAATCCCCACCTTTCTCAAAAAGCTATGATATAAATACACAGCATAACCCCGAACTTTTCATCAGCATCAATCAACCTACTGCCTTTTTGGTAAGAACCATGTGTTGCTGGCGGGCCCTCAAAAATATCCAGGATTTGTGGGCATCATCATCCCACGTACATGTCGGGGTGGAAGATCAAAACCAATAAATCCCCTACATGGGATCCCCAAATGATCAACTCGAAGACAAGACCATGGATCTTCCAGCTTTTACTTTAACTGGGGATAACTAGGGGGTAACAAACCATGGACACTCAAATTTATACATTGGCAGTTCAGTTAGTCATATGACTATGGATCAAACTATGTCTATACATTATAAATGGTATAATTATCGCACTGACTTAAACTTATCAACCACTGATCAAAGCATACAGTACATGGTTTCACAGAACAGACAACTAAACCTCAGGGAACCTCATCACCTCAAGACGTATCAATCTCATATAAACCATGCCAATAAGCCTGTCAAATATGAGCTTTTTCCCATAATTTCTTAGCTCTGGTGTTTTCACATGGCTTTGTCTGAAAATGGGGTACCCAAAAAAATCAACTGTGCTCTATCAGTATTCTCCCTATGTTTTCCCTATGATTTAGCCATGGGATACCCAAAATCAGTTGGGTCATCTCTCAGCACTCAGGTCATCTCTCAGCACCCGCACGTCAGGGGTCCATGCAATCATTGCCTTAGACGGCGCCCGGGTGGGGAGGTACCCGAAGCCTTGGAGGTGGGAAGTGTAGCTATTCATCAAACTTGTATGGGGATATAATAGGGATATGATAGGGATATGATAGGGATTCCTGGGGATACTTAAGAGGCATATTTGGTAATATAATCAGGATGTAATAGGATATGGAAGCAACACTTTTGTTAGGATATGTGCACAAACATTCTATGGGGATGTACTGGTGATACCATAGGGATATGTACATATCATATATAATATAATAGGAATTGCACATTAGATATAACATAATGTTTTCCACTATCTACTGGCAACATGCTTGCTCATATTGGTAGCAACTAAGTCCAGATCCGGAATTGCAAAGGTGATCAGAAATTACATTCTACACAATCGTGCATAGAAGAAGCAAAGATAGATAGTTGTTGTTACACCCGGGGCCCGGAGGCACTTTCCAATGATTTTCCGTGTGAAATCCAAGATAAAAAGGTGATTGTCTTTGTTGCCGGAGAAGTTTTTGGCCAAAGATATACGTAGACGATCAAATTATGAAACATCATGTGGTTTGCTTTAGATACTTTAGTTACTTTAGTTGCACTACCATTTACATGTCAGGTTTAATCCACTTACTATCATGTGGTTGGGCAACTCTGCGTCGCTCCAACTGGCTCCTTATTATAGCTCTCCATGAAGGAAATATGAATACAAGCCTAGCTCCAAATGGCTCCCAAACCAAGGGGCCAGAAGGATGTGTCTGAAAACGACACATTTTACCCCAATGGCCCCGAGTTCTTGCCACTTTAAGGGGGAAAATGATGAAGAACCATGGGGTTGGTTTTTTTTCCACTAATTCTTGTGACAAACCCTCGTCAAAACAAACTTCTGAACTTAACAACAAACTTCTGAATTCAATCTGAACAGCTTCACCAGAGGATTTGCTGTTTCCCTTGCCACTGGTAGAAACAGAGCAATTAAGACTTACCATCACTTGCAGCCTGCCAGAAAAACCCACACTATCTATCTATCTAAGACTTCTTCTTTGTTCTGCAGATAAACAATTGTAGATGTACAAGTCATTGGTGTAGCTTGGAGTCCCACTGACGTGTAGCGGCTGGGAACCCGAGCATAGTCCTTTTCCTTGGAAGTCTCACAGAGGCCATGGAGCGAAAGCAACACCAAGCACCTCACTGAGAGCTTGCGAATCTGGGGCTGGAATCTGCAAGCTGTTCTTTTCATGGGATATTTAATGATTCATAGTGTTTGAGAATGGGATATTTAGTAGTTAATGATGGTTAACAATAGTTAGTAACGGTTAATAATGGTATGTATGTAAATATAAGGTGTGTCTGTGCGATAGATGATTGACCATGAGGTATGGTGCCTTTCTGTGTCTTTCCACAGAGAATCATGCATTGCACATTACAGTATCATGACATGCAGAAGCATGGTTAATTGCATATCATATATCTAATGGATATCTCCTATGTAGTATCACTCAGGGTAGAGTGTACGCACAATACAATTTTTTTGTCCCACCATTCCACAACGCACACGATAAGAAGTTTATCAAATGCTTGTATGTGTATATGTGTCTACACATATACTGATCCTGAAGTAGATGGAATATGGCATTTTCAAAGATATTCCTGCTATTTGTGAGTTCTTTTGAAAATTCCATATATATATATATGTATCTATGATATATATATATATATATTATCCATTATTATCCCATAGTTGTTTAAAAACTCACTATTCAAAGGTAGTTTACCCCAGGATGACTCTATACGGCTTTGTCTGAAAATAGGCTACCCAAAAATTGAGCGGTTCATCATTTATTTCCGTATGAAATGGCCATTGGATGGGTACAAAAAAGATTAAAAAAAAAGAACAAGATCCGGCCGCTCCATTGAACTTCGTGTAGTTTGTGAACTAGCGGTGGGAAGGCAGTGGATTCACCATGAAGGAAGACCTACACAAGGACAACAAAAAATGGTTGTTTTTTTTTTCCATGGGATATCTCCGCAGATTTCCAGCAAAATACCTCCTGTTGCATGATCTAGGATGTCATGTTCTTGGAGTCAGGGGCTCGGGTATCCTTCTGAGATGTTGATATTTCTAGCAACCCATCTCTGATATCACCCAAACGTGTGTTATCTTGATGGGATGGATGCGGGGATATTCAGAAAATCTATTCCGTGATATCCGATATTCAATACACTTGCACATTTAGATGTGTGACTTCGATGTATTGAAAATTCATCTAAAGTCACAACAGATTTTTACATACCTATCCATCAACCTGCCCTTCGCGTTTGACCCAACATGCATGCTGCTATGACGACCACACATTGTGTCAGTGGATCCAAAAAATTGCCAATGTTACAGACGAACGAACCAACCCTTCACCTTGCGGTTTACCCCTTCTTGGACCCCAGGTCTTTAAAATCCTTTTTGCTTTTTGTCGTTTTCAACTAAGCCCTTCCAGTTGTGTCAGGTGAAAACACAGCCCAAATAGCTGCTAGTTGTGCTTGATCCACAAGTTCAACCCCAAGCTTGGATTCAAGTCTTCGGTTTCCACAGGTTTTTGTGTATACGACCCATTTCTGGCACAATTGTTGATGGCGGGATGGTTTCCTATTGGCTTTACCACATTGTTTCAGGTATTCACAACAGTAACCCCCAAGAAAGATGCCAGGATGGTAGTTCGAATCATTTCCCGGTTTCCAGCTTTCCATCGATTTCTAGACGTATTCACTAAGGACTTCTCATGATTCCAAAAATTTCTCACACCTCCATCAATCCAGCGTGAATTCTTCCACCAACCCATAGCCCTGCTTGGTCCCTCAGCGGGACTGAGTCCTCAAGGAGCTCCGAAACTGCCTGGTGATGGCTGTTCGGAAGGAAACTCAAGGGTTTTACGTTCAAACGTTGAGATGTTTTAGGGAACATGTACAGGAAACCATGTGTTTTTTGCTGCATGTTTTTTCCGGTTAAAACATCCTTAGATCCATCTAAATCCGTGATCTTTAATGGATCTTCACCAGCAAAGCCCTGAAACCAGTTGCACCTGAAATCCTCATTCAATCTCCCCCACATACTTGGAGCCCCCAGTGGCTTAGTTCACTCCAGTGAAATAACTGGACTAATCCTACCCCACGAATCCTACAAAGGGGTGAACTAATCCACTTTACTTGGAAACGTACTTCACCTCAACCCAAGCTACTCAAGGTACTTCAAAATGTGGCTTAAAACTGGACTAGTCCAGTTATGCGGCTTAGAACTGATGAAGCCCTTGCCCATTTCTGGATAGAACTGATCTCTCAAGAATCCTGAATCCACCAATTTGAGTGGCTTTTAGTTCACTATAGTTGCAGGGGCCCCATAGCAGAATTTATCGAGATCCCATAGTGATATTCTTATAGAGGTTATAACCATAGTTCAAAAGAATCCAATACGTGGCTTATAGTCAGAGTTTTGAATCCAATACGTGGCTTATAGTCAGTTTCACCATAGTTGCAGGGCTTATTTCTAGCCCAACTTAGCTCAAAATCCCATCCTTATGTATTTTTTTCATGAAAATAACCCGTATAACCATGCTTAAAAATCGAATCAGTGCCTTATATAATCATACATAAAATCCAACTCGCGGAGCTCGAACGCCACCCACCCCACGTTCACCCCCCCAGGCACCCCCTGGCCCTACGTCAAGGACGTGCCTCAAAGACGGCGCTGGGCTCCATGGGCTCCGCCTTCACCTCTCCGGCCAAGACCAAGATTTCGCCCGCCGGGTCCACGTCCACCTGGCCGTTTTTTAAGAGGACAACTGAAATTGGCGGAGCTGGATGTATTGGTGGAGAAGTTGTTTTTGGGTAAAAGAAAATGATGAGATTTGCCAGAAATGGTTGTTGAACCCGTTTTAATTTGAGTTGAGTTGGGACATTTTTGAGAGATTGTGTGGACATGTTTGCCTAAAATGTATACTATAAGGTTGGGAAATGCTGGAATTTTGTTTGGAAATTGATGCGGGGGAAAATGGACGACCTTGGGAAATTTGGGGCGAGAGAAACAGAAACATGTTGGGAAATGTTTGGGGGGAAATGTTGGGAACTCTGTGACAATTGGAAGAAGCAAATCCAGGCAGCAAGGAAGGAGCTTCAGCCAACGCGGCTCTGAACTGATTACCCTCCGGTAATCAAACATGGCAATTGAAAATCCTCCATTTATAGATGATTTTCCTATTGAAACCTCCATTTATAGAGGATTTCCAATTGCCACGTTTGATTACCGGAGCGTACTTGTGAGCCACCAGTTTTGGTGACGCGGAAAATAACCTGCCCAGCCCAATACTGATGATTCTTCATACGGGCGCAGCTGGTGTCAGCGCACCTGGTAGTGCTGATTTTATCTCCCATTATGGCAGACAAACTTAGCTACGGTAGGGGAGGTCTTGAAATTAGCTATGGCGGACTATAACGGTTCCTTTTCATTGGCCCTATCTGGGTTTCTAAATAGTTGAAGTTACGAATCCAAAACCATCCAACTCTACAATGTTAGCAAGATGGCCAACCCCCCAGACACGTTGTCCTGCAACTGCTAAAGAATGCGCATAGAGCTTCTGGGTTCCAGGGTTTTCATGCAGGTACTGAATCAAACTTGGGTCCCCCTCACAAGAAATGGAAGAGTAAAGAACACATATGGTGGACGTAGGGGATCTGCACTTGTTTGGGATCATTTAAGGGGGATGGGATTACAGTATTGATTATTAGTTATTATCATAAATTATGAACTGTTGATTGCTATACTATCATGAGTATTATCCCCAGCTAATGATTGGTGAATATCCCCGATCATGATTGTTGAGTATACCCCATGTTCTGTTTCCAAAAATCATCCATTGATACTCTGACCTTCACAGCACGTGGCGGCGTCATGGCATCAGGTCCTGTAGCGCGGGCGGCAAGAAGAACTTACCCAATTACCCGACAGAAATAGGGATTCAACCCGTTCGAATATGGATAAGAAACTTGCCAAAAAATAAGATTCCCAGTTAACATGTATATACTGATATATATATATATATATGTACATATATATATATATACTGTATAATATAGATATGTTGAAAATCCCCCATGTTCATCAGTTTCCAGAAGGGAAATATTGCAGAAAA
This sequence comes from Symbiodinium sp. clade C Y103, assembly GCA_003297045.1. NCBI lineage: Eukaryota > Dinophyceae > Suessiales > Symbiodiniaceae > Cladocopium > Cladocopium sp. clade C. The sequence goes on from BGPT01001029.1 coordinate 21,220, forward strand.
CCCTGATGTTCGGCGACGAAAACCCACGGGTGTCCTGAATTGCTTCCCTCAAATCAATCCATTGAAAGAAGTAACTGACGGGAAACCCGACCGTAAACCACACCCAGTTTCACCAGAAATTGTAGGAAAATCATTCCTAGTTGAAGCTTTGGTGAACTCTGGATGCTGTAAAAACTGAAGGGTGCTATGTTGATAGCCTTGATATTCATCACTCTTTGGCGGTAAGGCCTCTAGTTTATCAGCCAGGCTTCATCCAGGGTTGGGGCTCTATGGTCATATTACAATAGACAATCTACCGTAGGGACAATTGTTTTTTGTTTTCCGTGCGATGTCCCGGGTGTTGACCGAACGCATATCTACACCATGTTACATGGCCACATCTCAACTCCAGATTGAACATTGGCTACATTACTTGCTTGTGGTTTAAGATTCAAGTTCCACGAGAGTTGCCATAACCATTAAGGATGCTACAGTACTGGGTTCTTCCATCCAATGCCACATATATTACACAAGGGGCTACAAGGGGTTTTCAACATCTTCCGGGCCGTTTTTTGAAGAGCTCAGACTGAAGAATGGCGGCAAAGCCAAGAGTAAACAATTCCAATTTGGAGTTGGTAGAGTATGTTCCACATATTTGTGGTCACATGGGGGATCGCGTATGGCATTCGCATTGGAAGTTCGACTTTCAATCTATATCCCGCTTAATATCGGATATGCAAACCGCCAATGGTTAAATCACAAAATTCTCCCATTCTTCTTGCGTAAACGACTACAATCTCCCATTTTTCTTGCTCAAACCACTACAATCTTACATCTCGCATCTCATGGCCATGGCGCCTAAGATTTCCCTGAGCTTGGCATCCACCGAAAGGTTGGCATTGGCCCCGCCGAGCATCCTGGGCCGGGCATGCCCAGTTCGATCTTTAGGTGGATGACCATATATTATACAGTAGTACATTTGCATACATACAGTTATCTACATGTATACACATCTATGAATATGTATGTGTATATATATATATATACATATATATATATATATACAGCAATGGCGTTAGCTGAAATTATGGTTTGAACTGAAAAATGGAGAATGTCTTGAATTGAAATGATGCTTTTGCCGACTCAAATGGCAATGATTTCTATCATAGCCCACCTTGAGGCGCCCCATGACCCGGTGACTTGAAAGTATGCCATTCTTATTGGGGTCACTGACCTGAAATCCATGAATTCCATTCTAATTCCGTTACAATCCCACTAAAGCCCCCCCCCCTTGAAAACCCCTTTAAGACCCCAATGGCTTAGTTAAATCCCCCTACTTCATGAGCTCCCGAGTTCCCCTGCATCTTGCTGAGCCCAGGCGTGGGCACTTTCGGAGGATCGTCTCTGAATTGGATGCGGATGGATGTGGAAAACGTCCCAACCACATCATGATTTTATGAGAACACATGCTTGGAAGATTTCCAGTTGATCAACCTGTCAAAAAAAATAAAACCTTCTTCGGAGCATGAACGTCATGTATATGTATACATATGTATGTGTATGTGTATTATATATATATACATGTATATACTAGAAAACTTGGCTACGGCGTGCTATCGCTCTGGGCTGTCTGGGCATATCAAGGAAAAACAGCTGCAGAAAAAAAGCCACTGTCACAGTCCATCCTGATCGTTCACGGTTCTTGTCAGATCCACTTGGAAGTGGAAAGGGATGGAAAAGGCACCCACGTGCGAAAGCATCTTCAGGCAAGCCGAAGGGACATGAAGAGCATCCAAAGTGAAACAATGAAACCCTTCAAAGTGAATATTCCCAGCACATGTCCGACTCAAGAGCCTCAAGTCTGCAAAAGAAACAGAATATCAAGCATGGCTGTACAGGCTACACATGATGTTTTTGTTTGTTGCTAATTTTTCCTGGAATATCAGAATCTCAATTATGTCACCCGCACTCACGTCCATCAAAGTAGTACTTCAAAACAGGTAGGCACGAGATCGCCTTTCAACTTTGCGCACGTCTGAACGGAATCTCTCTGACTACTCAGCAGCATCAGCATTGCGCAACAGATTGCCACCTGCAGCGGCCATGCGCATGGATCCGTGTGGTCTATCATCCTGTCTTTGTCTATGGTCTGCAGTGATGATAGTGATGATGATGCGTGAGTTTCATACTTACTAACATATACATCGTATGTTTATCTATGTCATGATGATGACCTATTGTCCACTACAATTGTTGTTTTAATACCACAATCATTGCTGGTGGTTCTTCTCATTAGTGATAATATATGATCATATATGCAACTGCACGACTAGAGTGGGGTAAAACCCAGTGCTAAGGCATCTGAGTGCGTAAAAACAAAATCGGGGCTTCAAGAGCTGCATGTTGCTCATCTCACATTAAGTCAACCAAACGAGAACTCACAGAGTTGCACCAACTGCACAGCTTAAAAAAGCCTTCATTGGCATGTCTTTTGCGGAGAAAGAAAACTGGTGGTGTTCCACCAACCAATAGATTTTGTTGCAAATTCACAGGAAACCAGGGGTCTTGGTGGTCAAATGTAACAAAAACCAAAAACCGTTCCAGGTTCTCTTCGTCCGCCAAAAAACATCACTCGGAAATCTCATGGCTGACATGGGGTATCACTCATGTGGTTTGTAGCCAATACCAAACCACCCCCAGTAGCTAACCATTTTCGGTGTCATGATAGACATCATCTCAGTGGAATATATCATATCCATTCATATCAATTCATATCGAATGAGCGGATCTGGTAAACTAACATAACTATGGAAAATCACCATTTTTAATGGGAAAATCCACTATAAATGGCCATTTTCAATAGCTATGTTAAATTACCAGAGGGTATGGTTCGGACGCTGGGTTCCCCCACCTGGGCCCTGGTCCGCCTGGGCCAACATCAACAGGATTTTGGACGCGAAGCCGGTGCCAAGAAGACATGCTGGGTCGAATTCCGATGGATTTTCACGACTTTCGGGTTGTATAATGAGTCAAAAGACACGTTATGTTCGTGATGCTTTAGTAGACCTGACACTTGACATGACTGCATGCCCTCCACCAATCGATCATGCAATGATACATGTGGTTGATGGATGCGACAAGACTGTCGTCTGAGCATGCCTGAGGTCAGGAGCTCAAAGTTCTAAAACCTGACATATCCATACATATCCATCACACATCCGTAAAGTTATCGAATTTAGTAGACGTTGATACTCATACATAAATATGTAATTTTCAATAGCTAGAAGATGAAACTGACCCCCCATGATCTTGATGCACAGGTAGAAGACAGAGTGTTCGACTGTGGACCGTGGATATTTGGACCAACTTCGACGTGAATTTCCCGAACTTCCCGGACATGACAGACCTCTGCCCATTGTTGGAATCCCGTTTTCAAGATCTCTGAGCTATACATGTATATATGTATATAATATATATTATATAATATATAATATATGATATATAATATATAATATACAATATATATTATATAATATATTATATATTATATATTATACATTATATATTATATATTATATATTATATATTATATATTATATATATTATATATTATATATTATATATTATATATTATATACAATATATATAATATATAATATATAGTATATAATATATAATATATAATATATAATATATAATATATAATATATAATATATAATATATATAATATATAATATNGCGCAACGCCTGGGCTTTGCCCAGGCGTTGCAGCGTAGAGATTTCCCATTCCCAAACAAATGTTGATGCAACTATACATTCAATGAAGAAGATCAACAAAGGTATTTAGGAATATAGATTCCCACCCCCGTTAAACTTTACATTCAATTGGGAAGATCAACAAGGGTATCTAGGAATATAAATTTCCACCCCCGTTAAACTTTACATTCAATTGGGNNNAATTGGGAAGATCAACAAGGGTATCTAGGAATATAAATTTCCACCCCCGTTAAACTTTACATTCAATTGGGAAAGATCAACAAGGGTATTTAGGAATATGAATTCCCACCCCCGCTAAACTTTACATTCAATTGGGAAGATCAACAAGGGTATTTAGGAATATAAATTCCCACCCCCGTTAAACTTTACATTCAATTGGNTCCCACCCCCGCTAAACTTTACATTCAATTGGGAAGATCAACAAGGGTATTTAGGAATATAAATTCCCACCCCCGTTAAACTTTACATTCAATTGGGAAAGATCAACCAGGGTACTTAGGAATATAAATTCCCACCCCCGTTAAACTTTACATTCAATTGGGAAAGATCAACAGACACGGGTATTTAGGAATATAAATTCCCACCCCAGTTAAACTTTGCATTCAATTGGGAAGATCAACAAAGGTATTTAGGAATATAAATTCCCACCCCCGTTAAACTTTACATTCAATTGGGAAGATCAACAAAGGTATTTAGGAATATAAATTCCCACCCCCGTTAAACTTTACATTCAATTGGGAAGATCAACAAGGGTATCTAGGAATATAAATTTCCACCCCCGTTAAACTTTACATTCAATTGGGAAAGATCAACAAGGGTATTTAGGAATATAAATTCCCACTCCGTTAAGCTTTACATTCAATTGATGATGATGATGATGATGATGATGATGATGATGATGATGATGGTGCTGATGATGATGATGATGATGATGATGATGATGATGATGATGATGATGATGATTCTGAGTCCCGTTGTCGTTGCAGTTCCGGGCAAAGCCCAGGCATTTGNATGATGATGATGATGATGATGATGATGATGATGATGATGATTCTGAGTCCCGTTGTCGTTGCAGTTCCGGGCAAAGCCCAGGCATTTGCCGTATGTATACACACATATATTTGTATCATTTTGTTGTATATCTATACCTATACATCCCCCTTGAAATTTACTCCAAGGGGTCAGGGCCCACAATGTATAGCTATAAACCATGGAGGTTGCAAGATAGCCTACAAAATGAGTGGGTGCAAGCGAAAATTTGTTCATACAAAATGCTCGGGGGCTGACTCATCAACCCAAGTTTTTCATCCCACCCATGTAGGGAGGTATACTTTGCCCAAATTTCTGATTGCAAACTTATTCTGAAAATGAAATGTGTGAATGATCTTGGACCCTGAGGCCCCAAAAGGCATCATTTTGTAAGAAACTGCTGTTCTGCCATTTCCCGGCATTTTTCTCGCTCAGCCCTCAGTTGTCTTTAAGGATCAACCCATCCTTTTTGTAAGGAAATGGACACCATGAGGCTCAAACACTGACGATAGAGAGAGAGAGAGAGAGCACTGCAGGAGGTTTGCCGAATGCAGCCAAAATCCCTGCAAAGATCTGCAAGACATGACTTCCCTTTAAAATGACCCCTAAAAGTAGCCAAAGAATTTCTTACAAAATGAATGGCCCCAACCCAGGCAAGTTTTAAAACTGCATTTTGACATTGCTATATGATAGTGATTTTTTGCCTTAATCATTTATTTTTTGTTCTTACAATATGGCAAGGTGCAGGCAAATCCGTACAAAATGACCCTCTGAAATGGGCCTTGAGGCCTTCCAAATTAGTACATGCTACAAAATGGCTGGGTAGGGGAAAGTGATTTCCTACAAAATGACCCCAAAAAAAGGCCTTATACGGGCCTTGAGGCATCTCCATTTCATAGGGGAAATTTCAACGGGTATACATATATATATATACATATATATATATATGTATAATATGTATGTGTATATATATATATATGTGATTATATCGAACAAGTACAAAGAGATGACACTGCTGATGACCAGCCGCCTAACTCTGTGCGATCTCTGGGGCCAGGTTGATGTTTGCTTCGCTCCCCTTCCACACCTTGCGCAGGTGGCTGGGCTGAAGATGTTCGGCTGACTTTCAGTATTACAAAGTTTGGTTCTTTCGCAAACCATTCAAGGATTCAAGAGCCGATGATTTCTATGATTCTTCAGAGTGTCAAGCAGCGGCATGCCTGTTGTTACAATTTCAGATGAATCCCTCGATCCGGAGCCCTACTGCCACATAGATATCACCCAAGCAGCTTAAGCTGTATGTCTTACGAATTGACACAGTGAATGCCGTTCCAGCATGTTTAACAGCAGGTGGCATACACACTAATCAAAATTCCAGCAGCGCGTGACATGCCGTTCGGCATGGCATTAGCAGCCCCCAATTGACCAGAGAAAATCCCGTCTGGGGGCATTTTAAAAAGGTGCATTTTCGCAAATCTCATGTGTTGTATGTGTTGTTCAGCATGGCAACGGCAGCTCCCAATAGACCAAACCCAGGATCCGGTCCGGGCCCACCAAAACATCTTCACAGGTACCACGCAAGTAGCCTGCACCCACCAACAAAGCAAGGAGGCCCAGCGTGAACTCGGCCACGATGCCCACAAAGCTTAGTTGGACAGCAAAAGGAAGTTCCCGTAGACCATGAAGTGCAGGTGATGAGTTCAAGGATCTGGGCCCAAACCACTTCCGCAGCCGAGACCATACATCAGTCTCTGAACTGCCCAACGAGACGACCTTCTGGGGAACACATGTCGTGGTTGTGGCAGTGGTGGACTGGACAGGTGTGGTCAGATCTGCTACGGATGGTACGGACTCAAGTGTTGAGGTCCTCTTTATGGAGAGTTTGCCAGACTTCTCCAATTCTGACATTCTCCAGGGGTCACCTTGCTGAACATTTGGCAAATGCTCCAACGAAATCAGCTGCGTTGGATCAGCATTGTCTCCATTGGCATTGACCTTCAAAAGGCCAGGACCAGCAGGGTTCACGGGTAACAACTCCCTGGTCACCACCTCATCCTCAATGACTTCCCCAACGAGGAGGGAGATCAGGACCCACAGGGCCGAAGGGTTGAAGGATGGAAACTTTGAACCTTGGACAGCACCATAGGAGATGAGCCTGGCAACAAACAGAGAGATGATGGCCGCAAAGCGAAAGTAGCCTGCATAGATTTTCAACTCATCGTGGTATTTGCTCCAGCCCGTGGGCGCAAAAATTGCCATGGCTTTGGGCCCACTGCAGAGCTTCTTGCCCAGTTGGATCAGCATGAAGCGTGACCAACCAAGACGTGCGGAGAGGTTCAACGCAAGGCTCAGCATGGAGGTCGGGATCCAATTCCAGCCGCCACTTTGGATGACGCCGGACAAGGTGGCCGTCAAACGGCATCCTTCCGCAAAGGCATGGGCGGACATGATCAAGCATGGTGCCGGAATGTAGAGCTGGTCACCAACCAAGGGCCCCTCTGGGTCAGTCTTGTTTGAGTGGACAAAGCGGTTGTACATGAGCCGCGTGAAAATCACCATGCCGGTCTCGGAAAAGGCGGTCCCAAAGGGCAAAAAGAATGTGGCAGCAAGAGACTGACCACTTGCGAGCAAGGTCGCATAGACTTGCGCAATCAATCCGAACAACACGAAGCATCCCACAGTTCCAGAAATCTGCGCTATCGTCCAGAGCAAGTGAGGAAGAAGCCGTCGGTTGGGGTGGACGCCAATGGTGTTGTAGTAGTGGACCGGGAGCGCCACCAAAATCCTTGGATTCAATCCAGACGGCAAGTAAACACATAGTAATCCCCATAGTGCAATGTCCATGTGTATAGTTTTATCTGTAATCATACCAGGTATGGATATCCCACAAAATATACTGCATAGGCATACCTGTGTGTTCCATGGTGAATTTCCTGCAAAATTCACCATACGCCTTCAGCACTTCACACTTCAGCCAAGCAGCTGGGCAGTGACTCCCACCACGCAAAGGACAAACTCCGACACTTGGAGAGGGGACACTGCCATGATGGCAACTGTCGCAGCTAGATTCCCCACCGCATGGATGTTGATGCTTGCCCGGGTCCCTGCTAGAGCAAGGCAGGTCATCTCGACACAAATGATGTTTCCGGTGAGGCACCAATTCAATGCGGCCAACAAGTTACGAAACCAAGGGATCCCATCCGAAGCACTGGAACCACCATCCACCTCTGCTTGAACTGCCCGCAGCTCAAAGTTGATGGATAAGGAGATCTTAGCGATCTGCCACAGAACTTGGAAGAGCAACGCAAGTGAAACAAAACGCCATGAGAAGCTTCCAAAGGCATTCCTGACTGGTTTGCCCCTCTGAAAAAAATGTGAATCACCCGGAATCACCAACCCAAAGTCTTGTAAAGGCATTCCATGCATTCCTGCTTGGTGGTTGACCATTTGAAAAGATACGTGAGCCATCAGGAATCATCAACCCAAAAACGAGAGAAGCATCAAAATATTCGAAACCACGAACCAGATTCAGTTCGGTATTGTGTACATCCACTTGGAGAGTCTCGGCTATCAACATGTCTGGATCCACCACCACATGTCCAGACATCTCCACCAAAATGTTGCCCTTCTCATCTGTTAGGGTGACATGCCTCAGCTTGCCCGTGACGCCATAGCGAATGGTCAAGTGATGGTTTTCGGAAAGCTCAACGCCATCGGGCCTCAGAGGTCAGTTGGTGGAACTGTTGGGTTTATAGGGGAATGCAACGGATACAATGTTACAACGAGTTAACTAGTGTAACTAGTGGAAGTTAAATAGACAAGACTTGAATCTGGGGTGGGGCCTCGCCTTGTGGAATATGACACATCAAAGAGGTCAAATCAAAGAGTCCAGTAGGGACTGGGCGAGAAGAATCCCAAATTGCGTAAAATATGTAAGATGGATCCGCAGGAACCCTTGTTTCAAGAGCAGATGTCCTTTTTCCGGTGGAAGACAATCCCCCAGAACACCCAAAAGAATCAGTTTTTGGAATCCGGGTGGCCCTGTCTTGGTCCAAAACGTCCGAGGTTTTCCCTGGAGCTTCCGAGCAAAGCTGGAGATGCCCATAGCACCTTTGGGCGGCTGCCAAGTGAAGAAGTCGTGCTCCAAGCCATCCGCCGAAGCCGAAAATGTGACGCGGGGATCATCCGGGCGCGTCAGGAAGTGTGCTAGCCGGCCCCCGGCTGCCAAGCGTCTTTTGGCAAGCACTTCGTCTGCTTTGCCGCCATGGCCCACGATAATCAGACAATGGTCTTTGAACCTTTGGTCATCCAAAGCCATTCTTTAATTATTAAAGAAGGCTAGACCTTCGTCCCGAGACTTGCTTGTGAAAATAACCAAACGACTTGAGCCAAGAGTCGATGGTAGATGAAAGTGTTTTTGCGATAGTGCCTTTGTTTGCATCAAATGGCCACAACATCATTGCAACATCCCTGAAAGTTGAATCTGCTCTCATTCATTGCCAGAGCCCCAACCAGGGCATGTTGGTGCAACCTCAAGCTGGGAAATGATGGCAATGGTCCGCTTTGCAACCACGGGTCTAAAGTTTTATCTATCTATCTATCTATCTATCTATCTATCTATCTATCTATCTATCTATCTATCTATCTATCTATCTATCTATCTATCTATCCATCTATATATCTATCTATCTATCTATCTATCTATCCATCTATCTATCCATCTATATATCTATCCATCTATCTATCTATCTATCTATCTATCTATCTATCTATTTATTTATCCATCTATCCATTTATCCATCTATCCATCTATCCATCTATTCATCTATCCATGTATCCATCCATACATCTATCCATCTATCCATCTATCCATCTATCCATGTATCCATGTATCCATCCATCCATCTATCTATCCGTCTATCGATGTATCTATCTATCTATCTATCTATCTATCTATCTATCTATCTATCTATCTATCTATCTATCTATCTATCTATCTCTCTCTCTCTCTCTGTCTGTCTGTCTGTCTATCTGTCTATCTACATATCATCTATCATCTACATATCATCTATCATCATCTATCTATCCAAGCTATTTGAGCTGTGTTTTAAATGTCTTACATGCCGGCACCAAATAAGGAAATGCTTACGCGATTGCTTGCGCTTTGCTTGCGCGCGCATAGGTTTGCTTACGCGCATATCTTGTCTTACGCGGAGCTTACACTGGCTTACGCTCACAAGAGTTTTGCTTATGCCACACCCTTACAAGGGACCCCTTCCTTGACATAAACATAAGGGTTTAGAACGTGGCTCATTTGTCTATCCATGTATCTGAAACGACCCTTTTCGAGGCATCCTTCAAAAGTAGCAGTTGACAGGTGCAAAACGAAGCAATTCTACGAGACTGTCTCAAAAAATGAAAGTTCACAGCTCCAAAACGACGATATTCTGCAAAACGTTCTCAATTTTGGAAGTTGACAACATCAAGAATGGAGCAATTCTGCGAGACTTCCTTCAAAAATGGAAAGTTGAGTGTGCAGCTGACGGCCTCGTACAAATGCGTTTTGCAATTTGTTGACTCCACCTGTCTAGAGTACTGCGCCTGCCACGACAAAGTGAGGCCAGGTCATTGGAAGTGCTGCACCTGTCACGCCAAATCATCTTAACCAACCTGAAGACCTGATGCTCGAAAATGCACGCCCTCTCAGGAAATCAGCGCCCTGACCTCCTAACATCTCTGATGAACATGTCTCTTGTACTGCACCTGCCAGGCGAAATGCATCTTCGCAGAGGCTCTTCACATGTCCCACGCCTGCCATCGTTTTTGAAAATGCTACAAAACCCACGCGTTTGACTCTCTTTTGACAAGGTGCAGAATTCGTTGCGCCTGCCAGCCAACACACAATGACTATTGAAGGTCCAAAAGCGGCGCATTCATGTGGTGTTTTTTATCATTTTGACATGTGCTTCGCGCCACAACGGCGTGCACTTTTTGAACATCTCAACTTCCAAAAATGCTCCGAGACTGGTGCTCTTTTTGCATTTTGACTTGGAAATGTGCTTCGCGCCACGACGGCGTGCACTTTTTGATCTCTCATCTGGCCAGCTGGCTCCGCACCCGCCGCTTTACGAGCACTTTTAGACCCTCCGGAGCCACAAACTTTTCTCCCTTTTCGCACGTTGATCCTCTACCTTCTCACTTTCTCTTCTCTGATCTTCTTTCTTCTGCCTTTCTCTTCTCTGCCGCTTCCCACCTCTGCTTTTCCATCTGTCCATGTTGTCGGAAGTTTGACTTCTAAACTTCCTTCGCTAATTATGGTATTTCCTAAAGCACGGCTACTCCAAATCATCCAAAATTTTACCCTTTCAGTATGGAAAGCCATGGCAACCACACACCAGAGATCCACCAAAACGATGCGCCAGAGATCCACCAGACCAGGCTTTCAGCCGCGCTGCCAAGGCGCCAAACTTAGCTGGGCAGCTACTCGCGGGGCATTTGACGTTTGTGATCCATTTTAAATGCTATGATATGATGTGATATGGTAGCTTTCCCAATCCTATCATGATTTCATGACAGCAGATGTTGAACTCTATCCGTTTCATCGACATCTTGTAACCATACTTCCGAACACTGAAGAAGCTCTGGACCACAGTTACAGTAAAACTTGGGCGATGGGCTATGAGTTCTTGCATGTCAAGGTGCCATCTCGGTTGAAAAAACAGCTGCGATTCCATTCGGTGCTCCAACTGGCAAAGGCTGGAACTGCTGGGGTGAAGTCAATGGATGGGTCTTGTTGTGGGAAATCTTCACTGGAAATGAAGGTCTTTACCCCGAATAAGGAGGTTTCCTACAGATTTTCCCACCCAGGATGTGAAGGCCCACTGCTTTGAGGCTTTGAGAGTCGGCGTCCTGCACACTAGAGTGACTAGACCCAATATTTTCTCTGACTTTCCTGCAGTAACCCTGTCCGATTCCTGGAAAATCCCAGTGATTTCTCTTTTTTCAAACCGACTGAACTCGACTCAAACTGGGCCCGGCGCGAGAAGACGCGCCAATGGGAGCAACTTTGTACAGTGGCACCGTGGCACCGTGCCGCTTTCTTTTTGGTGAACCATGTGTGATACAAATTGATTCCGTCAACAGCCCAGCATCCGCGCAGTGTGAAGGATCGATGTCGATGAAATTGATGGCCATCATCTTGCCATATGACATGGACAGGCCGAAAATCTCTATTCCTATGACAGCAGTGAGTTCGGCCAGGCATGATCCATCCTTTCATCTCTCAACATGTCTCACCTCACAAGCCTGGAAACCTCAGACGACATCTTGGGGAATGTGATGTCAATACACGTCAAACAGTTTCAATTAAACAGGGCACCAGAACCAAGCAGTTGTACTTCAGGCCCCAAACATTCGGCCTTGATTTCCAGAAATGGACCCAGTGAAAACCTGATTAAGGATATCAATCTTCGACCAGTTCTTCCTGTTTGACCTGTGCCGATCGTTTCGCAAATCCTATCACACTCTTACGCGCCCATAGAGCCAGGAGTGACCAGCACGATTTAATCGCCGAAGAAAGAGTGCCAGCAGCACCTCCTCAAATTCTGGCAAACTTTATCGCCTATAAGACCTTGCAAGCCTCATAAACTCTACAAAAAGTGGCATAAATCGACTAGAAGAGAATCCTACTTCCAACTCTGAAACTTGGCTAGCCAAAATTCGGCATCTGCTCACCTTTATTCCCCATCAAAACCCCCAATTTGAGGTATCTAAGTTGTGAACTCGGGATATTAAGCTGCTGAGAATCTGTAAACCATTGGCCAACTCAACTGCTCCACGGACCTTCCCAGATGCACTCTGGGACCATTCAAAAACCTCTTAATTTAAGAGTGTTCTATAGAAAATAGTCCGTTTCAGTTCGATGATTACATCTTTAAAATGGTGTTTTTCTGTAGCTATGCTACATTTGCCAAAGGTGATTTCTATCTACAATCACCGTTCTCGCCGTTTCGAAACCATCTAAGGAAGTGCTCAGATTTGTTCTCCTCGAATAACGGATGGCTAGATACAAACAAAATCCGACCCTTTCTTTTGTGCGTCCATTGGTCTCCCATTTTGGGCTGCCATTTTCGTCATATGAGGAAGTGCTGAATCTGCTCACTCCGCGGCGACTTTCTTCTTCTTTTTCTTCGCAGGTGCCTGTGGAGGCAGGTGCTAAGCCCTTCACCCTTCCACCAAGTGGCCTACCCAGCTGTGCAGAAGTTGGTCGAACTAGATATTTACATACAGTCGAGAAAGCAACAAACCTTCCAAACTTATTGGTGTCCCCCCCTTTGATACCCATTGAAATTGCTCAAGCCTAAAAAGTTGCTATGTTCCAATTGTCATTCTATTCATTACACACCGGGCATACTGAGCCAACAAGTCAGTGGCTGGAAAGCGGCAAAATGGGGGCCCATGTTGCAAATGCTTTCCCGATCAAAGAGTACGAGCATGAATTTGCAGTCTCAAAATTTGTGAGATATCCATTGATTTGAAACAAGAAATCCGCATCAAATCCTAGGTCATACCTGCCATGTACGCATGACTTGTCGGAGACAAGTCACATATATCGTTGCAGCCAGGGTACTGAGGCTTCCTCCCATCAGAATCAGGGGCCCAACGCCAACTTCTGAAGCAGTAAGAACTACCAAAAGTGAATCCCGAATGCTTCTTATTTACATCCGACTCTTGTACTCCAACCCCGTTGCTTAACTCCAGCCAATCAGCGTTTTGTTGGTAGACCACAATCGTTCATCGCCATCGATGAAGTCCGGCCTCTTCCACAGCTTCTTCCTCTGCTGCTTCGGCTGCCTTCTTCTTCTTTTTCTTGGGTGCCTAGAAGTGGAAACCAATTGTGAACTTGGAACCCTTCGAAAACCCCCATTCAGGCCTTAAGCTGGGTCTTGAAGACTGTGATGGAATGTATAGATCAAGGGATTTTGTTGAGTACTGTATGTAATCTTCAATGCAGAAATGCTTGAATACATGAAATACATGTACGTATAATATATATATATATACTCCGCAGTGTATACAATTAATGTTCATTGGAGACGTATCACTCCAGGTTGTCATTGGGTAAATCTAATTTGATCGGGTAATCATCCCCTTCTGTAGGAGTTTATCCTCAACCCGGTCTCATATCAAAATGGATGTCAGATGCATGGTTATCTCTACAAGTGCCTGCTTGGCTATGATATTGTATTTTAATCTGGCGGGTCAATTCCCAGGTTTGATCCTGCCCATCCGCTGAGAAATTTTTGGTCAATCCCCATTCGACACACGAAAATGACATCGGTTCCAAAGTTAAAAATTCCCATGTCCGGGCATTGAATTTTCCAGTCCATTTGCAGGTTTCATATGGTTTCACGCTGAGCATTCTGGCTCCCTGTGATGGCAAATTCTCCCTGGCAATTTTGGTATTTCATGCATTTTCATACTTGGGTTTTCTCAAGGAACCAAAAAAAAACAAGATATTCCCAAAACAGATTCCCCAAGTAGTGGATTTCCCATTGGGAAAAATCCAGACATAGTCTGATCCATCCCCGGTTTTTGCCAACGGTCGCGTCGTCACTGAATCAGGTCCCGGCGACCGGCGCTTCTTCTTCCTCTTCCACTGCCTCCTGGCGTCGAAGGTTCGGAATCAAAGATTTCAAGGATTTCAAGTAGAGGAAACCATCAAACCAGCTTGCAACCCTAGGTAGGTAGGTATTCTTGTTGGTTTGTAGCTATGCAGGTATGTACGTACATACGCATGTACGTAGGTATGCAGTAGATAATCAGATAGTCATTGTGAGTCCGAATCAAGCCATTCAGTCAACCGATGCTTTCCAGTTTACACCTACGGATGTGTCTGAACATGCCGCATGCCATTCAGATGACCTCCGGAACCGCCTTCTTTCTCTTCTTGGGCGCCTGAGGTGAGTCGTCCCTGGTGTGTTCCTCGAGTTGGGGGCTGTTCCCTGGTGCTTCATCCCAGTTCGAAAGTGTAGTTCGTGTGTGGCTAATAAGCATAATAACCCCAGTTCTGTTCGCGGGTCAGTCTAGCTGGGGTGAACCATGAGGTATCAGGCTACCCCAAAACAGGTGCAGAAAATATGCCAATCCTACTGAATATTGTGGGTAAAATCTGGTAAAGAATCAAACCTTTTCTAGATCCTTTTGGGAGCTACTGTACCCCAAGTCACCACTGGTTTTCCCCATTTGCACCAGCGACCCACTTCTCCTCCGGTGTCAACATGGCTAGCTGGAGAACCCCACATGTTTGTCGATGATTTTCCCATTCATATACATATATATATATATATATGATTATATATAATTTTAATTATATATACCCTCTGGTAAACTAACATAACTATGGAAAATCACCGTTTTGAATGGGAAAATCCACTATTTCAATGGCCATGTTCAATAGCTACGTGTAATTACCAGAGGGTACACATATTACAAATAGTATAATCTCCATGGAGATTTCCCAGCTAACTTTGATGACACCAAAACTGTGCACCTCCACGACATCTTCCTCCGCCGTATGCGCCGCAGTGCTTCCGCGCACCGCTGGCCTTGGGGGAAGCTGGCGTTTCGTGTTTTGACGGCACCGCCGATGCTGGGAATCCTTGGAGGTTTCAGAGTTAATGCCAAGAAAGGGGATCGAACGGTTTTCTATGGTCGTTTATTTCCAACGATGTAACCAGCGCGGAAACCCTTTGTTTAAGCTAAGAAACTTGGGGGTCACTCACAATAAGATGCAATCGCACGATGCTTTGGAAACGGACAAAAAAACTGGGAGGTTCGCTTAGACAGCCAGAAAATCAGATGATCAACACTTGGGTTCGCCTGAAAAACAGGTATCCCTTGATTTCTCAAGGTTCATCAATCCATCATCCTCATAGGATGACCACTTCGGCCAAAGCCCGGGAATCGTATCATCCCCTAACTCCCAATGTCAAAAATTTTGGAGGGGTCTCAAACCATACCCATCGAGGTAGTTTCTGGCCTCGGCTTTCCCACGTTGCAATCCCCATTTCTAACTCGGACCCACAGGGCTAACCACTTACAACCTCAGAGAACATCCCAGCAGAATATTTTTTCTTCCTCTCTTTAGACCCGCAACAAATGCCAAGGGCGGAAAAGCTGCGGTTCCCTTCGAACCAAAAGAATGCGCAAATGGGAGCACATTCGAATGGTGTTCATTGCCATCACGGACGCGATTCTTAGTCTTCTTTGCATAGGGGCTCGCAATGTATAGATCCATCAAATTCAAACAACCACGCCCATGACGACAATGTAAAGTTCAACGGACTTACTACAGAAACGACTGTGGAACCTAAAGTCCTAAAGATTACTCGCAGCCCGCAGCAAATATCTCTGACATGCTGCGGCTGCAATCTGCAGCCCCGTCGGCTCACCGATTGGCAGCACAAGTCCTTGGCAGTACAGCTGCAGACGATTCACTTCAGCTTGCTGTATCCAGAAGTCCAAGCGCGATGGTCCTGCGACCCAAAGGGCCACTGGTGTGGCTTTCCACCAGTGCCCCTGCAGTTCGTCCAAGTCAAGTCGTTTGGCTGCCCCCAATGACTTACAACTCCATCATTCTTGTTCTTCACATCTGTTCGGCCTGTTTTCATTAGTCACAGCCCCCGGCCCCAAGTTTCTGACATTGAAATCTTGAGCAGACCGACCCGGGAGTGGACCCTGTGACATCCTCAAGCTGGTTCCCGTGGGTTTCTGTCATGCATCCAGTCAATAATACCGAGAGCCAGGCTAAAAACCCACCAACCGACTAACGAGATGGCAAATTACCACAATGAACAAACCTAAAATAAGCCATCCTGGGGACTTTACTATATTCCTTCCTAACCCTCATTTGTGGTGACGTTGTTAAGTTGCGACAGTTTGCCCCAAATTCATGCATCAAAATAGTTCCACTTTTAACCTATCACTCAACAATGTATCATATAACCCTGGGAAAGATTCTACAAGAAAGTCAAATTTATCACTACTTCAGTAGGATTTTCTGCTTTCCCATCCTTTTTTTTTGGAGGGTTGCCCACCCATTCCATCACCCTCCCGTCCTCCACGAAGCCACGGCTGAGGACGTACTGCCCCAGCAACAACCCGATGGCCGGACTCAGCCAGATGCAGGTCAGCAGCGCGCAGCTCCGGCACTGCGTGAAGCAAGGCGTCAACACCAGCCTGGGATGGAAAAGTGCATAGGTAAATCATTTTTAGGATCTAAAAATGGGCCATCTATACCACAGCTATGCTAAATAACCAGAGGGTACCTGTTTTTTTCCTCTCTATGTACCAAGCTAACGCGGAAATGCAGGGTTGCTAGACTCATGCACCCACTGTACCAGCTGTACTGTACCAGGGGAAAACTATCCACTGAGCAAACAACCTCCCAAGTTGAGGCACGGATCTCTGGCACTTTTTTTTGTGGGCGGAAAACGCGGGGTGTTGTTCATTGTTCTACCATGAAAACCATTATCTTTTGGCCCAAAATGTTTAGAAATGTGCTTTGGGGCCCTGGAAACCGGTCAAGACCAAGTATTTTTTCACATCAAACTAGATGGTGGTTGTGGATGTTCATCCCCAAGAAAAGTATTCAGAGTCTTGATCCATCACGTTGGGAAAGCTGGAATACTGGGGAAAAACCAGAAAATCCGATTTTGTCATTCACAATTTAAGTGCCTTGAAACCAGCCATTAATATCCAGGCATTGGCGGAAGGAAAATGTTAAAGGGGTTTTCAAAATAAAAACTACCCTCCGGTAATCAAACGTGGCAATTGGAAATCCCCTATATATGGAGGTGTTAATGGGAAAATCATCTATAAATGGTGGATTTTCCATTGCCATGTTTGATTACCAGAGGCTATGTATGGTTCCCTCAGCATCTGCTCCATAGGGGGTGCATCCCAAATTCCCAGTTCGAACTCGAGGTGAAGCATCCGTAAATGACCAGGGGAAATTCCCCCATTTCGTTTGCATTCAATGAACCCACCCATTTCGGTGGTGAGCCTCCGAATAATAGATGCGTGGTTGTTTGCTAATATGCGCTCCAAATAAAACCCCCATCATACGGGGGATACCAGATGATATCCCGTTAAAACCTCATTATAATCCCATTAAAGCAAAGTTCTTCATGGCATCTTAATAGCCTTCATATCATTGATCATCGGGTGGTCATACGGATTCTTGGAACACACCGTATCAACTGCTCGGTTCTTTCAGCCAGGGTGCAACATCAATCGAAAGACCAGGAAGTCGCACCACATGGAGACCTCTTCCACACTGGGACATTGCTTGGGGGGGTTCGGTCAATGCTTTAGCCGGTCATTCACCATTTTTAAAAGGTACATCATGGTAAATCATCAAACTGAATGGATATAAATGCGACACGTATGCCATAGCATGTTAAATTGCCGGAATGTCTAACAATGTAGGAACAAGAACCTCAGATTTGGTGCCCATGCGGCAAGGCGCATAGTATCGGGTCATCCAGCGCTTGTGGGACTTGATGTCCTTGCGCATCACAGCCAGAACGCCCTTACCTCGACCGGGGGGGCACCATGTGTCAGTCCCCATTCTGATGAGATCAGCATTTTGTGGATTGAATCGCATTGATGTCATTGCTGTTTTTCCCTATCCCTTTCCTACACCTTTTTTTCACTGATATGGCTAATGGGTATGTTTTTTTTCCGGGTGAACCACCTACAAGTATCTGTGATACTGGGAGTCACAGACTTCACAGTGCATGGTGTTGACAGACCATGCCGTCTCCACAACAGTTGCACAGTTGAATATTCCAAACAAAAAGCATCACGATCCCAAAGGGTATCCAGGCATACACCAGTTTCATGTGAGCAGTGTCCGAAACTGCAACAAAAAACCTATTGGAAAAGTCCAAAATAATGGTGCGTTGATGGTGATTGTCCGTTTATGGACTATGATAGTCACAATATTCTCTATCCCTGAAAAAATAATCAACTTAGGTTTTTAGCCGCTTTGGCCGCCAAGAAACTCAAGAGGAAGAAGCTGCTTCCAGCCATCCAGTACCAACCATACACAGACCTTTGGAGGAGGGATTTCATCTGCAAAAAAAGTGCAAACAAACGAATTGACCAACGAGATGTAAGGCATTTGCCATGGCTTTGTCTGAAAATCGTGTACCTCTAAATCCATTTGGTTTATCCTCATGATCCCCATCAAATGGCTAGTTCATTGGGGGTATGCCCTATTTTCAGACCCAAATGACGCATGGGGATGGGGCGACGGCCCTCGGATGTTGACAAAATTTCACCCAGCCTGGCCTCAAGGGAATCCATGAAAATGGCCGAAAATCACACTCTTAGACTCAAAATCCTTGATGTTCTGCAAAAAAAAACAAAGCTAACTATGACGATTCCCACCCGAAATTTGAGTTTGTCTGAAAATCGCCTACCCCGAAATCTTGCGATTCATCCTCATTTTCCCTCTAAAATCACAGGCCTCCCCCCAAAAAAAAGAGGTTGTTGGTGGTTAAGATATGCGTCAATAAGCCCAAGCATTGTTGGTCGTCCTTGGGGGTTGGTTGAATCCCCATGATGAAATGCGGTTGACCGTCCAGAATATGCATCCGGGTACCACTACTGCCCTGAAATTTGGGTCTGTAGCCCAAAATTTCATGTTTCAGAAGAATAGTGGCCAAAAATATAGAAACGTTATTTTTGTAAGATGCACCATTCATCCTCATTTTCCCCAATCTTTTCCCCAAAAAAATTGACCATAAATCACCCCATATTGTTTGTATCCCCATTCCATCCCCAGACATCATATGGATTCATCCCCCGAAGGTAGGTGAAATCATGTGAAATCCCAGCCATCTTCACCCGAAATGGAGCTTTCCTAAGTCATGGGGAAGTCATCATCCAGTCCTTAATTAGACCATGTTTCAATATGAAAAAACCCATGTGGTGACGACTGGGGACCATGACTTCAGAAACCACCATTGATTTCCCAGCCAGAAAATCATAAAAACCATAGGTTTTCAGCCCGAAAACCATCATTTTTCAGAACCCCCCAGTCGAAAATCCGCGGCACCACATGCCCCCGTAGGATTCCTTCTGGCCATCCTCGGAACCCATCAGCACCGCCATCGTCAGACCCACGGTGCCGCAGAGGGCAGCCACACGGCCCAGGCCACGCTGCACAGCGCCACGGGCCAGGAAGATGTGGAAGAAGGACCTCTTGTGATGAACGATTCATGGTTGATCTATAGTGGTTTTGATGGTTCATAGATAATTCATAAAGCCTAGAATTTGAGAATTTGGGATTAGGACCTCTCACTATTGATTATCCCAGTTCACAAATAATTCATAAATGGTTCATAAATAATCAATAGTGACTAATAAAAGGCTAATACATGGTTCAAAATATTTAATAGGAGTGAATTCATCGGTGATAATAAATGGTTCAAAAATGTTAAAGACTAGGTCAAAATGATTATCAATCGGTAATAACACTTGATTGATGATGAATAAATGTTTAACAACTTCTCGATTAAGATAATTAATAGTTGACAATAGTTCGTGATACTTACCAATGGACAATAAATAGTGAATAGGAGTTGACAATGCATTTGATCCATAACCCATATATGGCTGGGGAACGTATCCCAGCTAATCACATAGCAATCCCAATCAAAAGGTCAATAGAAAAATATTGGAAACCTCGAAATTGTGCAGAAAACATCATCGAACTACGATCTTGGAAATACGTCTTTATCTTTTTGAGGGTTGCTAATTCTTCATAATGGGCAATAATCTATAAATGGGGATATCAAGTAGGACATAAGATGATACAACTAACCAACAGAAAGAGGACAGCTCGGGATATGATGGGTACTTCATGGGTACACCATGCAAAAAAAAAACCTTGACTGGGCTAGTTTAAGAGGGGTGCTTCCCAGTAATGAAGTAGTAACCCATAGACCAGATATGGCTGGGGGGTATATAATTAATTGGGTTAGAATATGGTTGTTACCTGGAAACTGGGGATTTTGGGAGGTCTAACTGGGGACAGTCACCTTCAAGCTATTGGGGGCATAAAACCATGATTTCGGGATACATATCTGAATAGATTTGGGGATGGAGATGAATTTCTGATGCTGAAGAATTGGACATATCTTGTATTAAACCATCCAATTTTGGCGGTCGACAAGGTTCGGGAATGTGATGTGGGAGCTGTCTTTCCTGTCTAAGAATATGCCATAAACAAATCGAAATTGGATTGGATGATACCCTCTGGTTGTTTGACTGCTTGCTATGGAAGCCATGGCCTATCATGATTTACCACGATTTGCCTTCAAAAAGTGGTGATTTTCCATAGGTACGTTAAATTACCAGAGGGGTATAACTTTGTTGCACCACTCGACCGAGTTACGTCGGCCCCTGGCTTTTTTGGCCATTTGCCAGCCCGATGGTGTTTTGATGGTTGATGCGATGAATTTGGGAGACCTATTTTTGAGGGTTCAAAGCGGGGATTACTTTTTCCGATAGAAAGTTGATGGAATTAGAATGATTTGGATCTGTCTATGCCAATAGTAATGGTGATGGGGGGGATATCCCAGTAGCTTAAAAAGTGGTACCATTCTAGACCCACCAAATTGATGATTGTATCAAACCATCGATTTTTTGGGGTCGACAACTTGAGGGAATCTAATGTTGGTATCCAAGTTGATGATTATCATGGGAACAAATATAATTACCAAGTAGATGGGACAAAAATGATTCCATGATTGGATTATATATCTGATTGTCTGCGAGTTCATAAAACATTGCTCCAGTCAAATCCCAGGTACAAGCGGTTTTGGGGCACCGCAACCTGAGACACACCCAAATGGCTCATTCATGGGACTGAAGCCATCCGAAAAACGGACATATAATATGGAAGCAACAAACAACTGGGACATATAAAATTATACATCTATATGAGTATGTGTATATATATATATACATATCACCTAGGAAATCAGAGCAACCCATGAGGCTCGAACTGCTGCCAAGGTGCAGTACCAAGGCAGCAGTTTGAAACAAGACATGCGCATGCAGGCAGAGCCTCACAGATGAGGCCCTTCCAGGCCGTTTTTAACGGGTGTTCATAGTGATTTTTAATGGGATTTAGTGGGGGTTGATGGGATTTTGCAGTGAGTTAAAAAGTTTCCATAGTGATTTAATGGGATTTAATGGGATTTTATGGTGATTTCATGGGTGTTCATAGTGATTTGATAGGATTTAATGGGATTTCATAGTGATTCAATGGGATTTAGAGGGACTTGATGAGATGTGAGTGGGATCCTAGATGCTGAGGAAAATGGCCCATAGAAATAGACGATTTAGGATGATTTCCCTATTAAATCCGATCAATTGTTCAACATGGTCATTTTCCAGTGCGCTACGTTAAATTGGAAAGTAATGAAGAAAAACAACAAACCCAAGGCAGCTGGCAGCTGGCGCTTCCATTCAAGAAGGACTGGAGCGTCCCGCGCGCAGCGTCGCTATCTCTTCTCTGGAACTAGTTCTTCTCTTGAGTTACCCTCTGGCAAACAGCCACATAACTATGGAAAATCACCATTTCTTATGGGAAAATCCACTATAAATAGCCATTTTCAATAGCTATGTTAGTTTACCCGAGGGTACCTCTCCTTTTTGGTTTAGCTCTTTGTCATGTCACGTGTCACGGCATGTCATGATTATCATGCATGTATGACATGTAATGGCCCTGTAGTGATGTCATGTCATGTTGTAGTGTCATAGTGTAGTGTCATGGTGTAATGTCATGTTGTAATGTCATGTGGTAGTGTCATGTATATAATGCCATCTAATGTCATGTAATGTCATGTAATGCCATGTAATGTCGCCTAACGTCATGGACCGTCATGTAATATCATGTAATATAATGTAATTGCCATGCAATTTCATGTAATGTCATGTAATGTCATGTAATGTCATGGTTTGTCATGTTCGATCTTGGTCTCTGGCGTCATCTCATCTCAAGAGGTCTTGTCATATCTCCTCTCATGACAGGAAAGCCTCTCTCATTTCATCTCACCTCATGCTACAGCAGATTCTCTTGTCTCATTTCCATGTTTCTTACTTTTGGTCTCAAGTCAAGGGATCTCATCCCATCTTCTCCGTCCTCATTTCCTCCCACTGTCTTCAAGTTTCAAACGGCCTAAGTCCATGAAGCAGAAATTGCGAAATTTTACGATTCTTGGGGTGCTGTCTTGAAAATCATGCCCCAAACCAGGAGCTAATCATTGGGTTTACAACCTCATACCAGTCTTACCACTCAGTTTCCCGATTTTTCAGCTGTGGAACACATCGACTAACTTCAGTCCCTGTCACCTTTGCAGCCAAGCAGCTTGGAGAGGTCGCTACCAGGACCCATGAAGTGATGGTAGAAATCGCTGGCCCAGCTGGGATGAAAGGTGTACCTGGTTCAGCTGGCGGTGGGCAACAGCTTGAGCATTGCACAGGTTTTTTCTTCGAAGACAAAGACAAATCTGATGTTTATCGCTGAACAGAGAACTGGGGAAATGGTTTCAGAGTTGAACATCAAATCAAAGATCTTGATTTTGTCAGTGAACCATCCCATTTTCCCGAGTATTTGGAAACTCTTGCAAGCAGGCAGAATCAACCCCGGCATCTTACATGGTTCAACAGGTTCAGCTGAGTACAGTAGAAGTTGACCAAGGGGAATATCAACATCAACACGTGGATGCTCATCAATCATTGGATCTCCCTCCCGTGGTGAGATGGTTCTCGAGGGCGGTTTCGGATGCCAATGACAGCATCCCTGGGATGCGTCTTCCTGGGAGAAATCGATAAATATCATCTATAAATCATCCATAGATATCATCTATCAATTCACCAAACAAAATTGCAGATGATAGATTCTATCAATGATCTACAAATCATCAGGCATTCATCTATAATTGAATATAAATCGATAAATCTCATCTATAAATCATCTATCATCTATGAATTAGATATAAATGACATCAAACACACAGAGATGTGCCAGCCATCTTTGATTCTTGCCCAGCTGCATCTGCATCAACGTATTCTCTGCAGGTTCGTTCGACAGCGTTGGCACCTCCAAGCAATTGGTCTGGTCACCGATGAAGAGGTAGTTCACCATGTCATACAAGTTGGTGAACCAAGAAATGCCTGACCACGCGAACAAAACGCGGTGTAGATGATTGATAGATGAACCATAGATGATGTTTACAAATAATCATGAATCATGTTTCATCATGGGTGTGGCTGGGTGGAAAAGACCTGTAAAGATTGATTAGAAAATGCCAGGATAATTATCTAGAAGTGGAACAAAATCCCTCATGTTTCCATTGATGGATGTTTTTCCCTGCCTGCCGTGTGAGGGTCTCTAGACTTTATGTCAGTTTGCTTTTCTCCTCCCGCATTAAACAACTGCGAGCTTGCAAACCCTCTGGGCCCCGCAAGACCCGAACACTGAGCCAAATCAAATGTCAGATAGCATCCCGCATAAAATGTCAGATAGAATGTCAGAATATATGCGGATCAAATGTCAGATAGATTGTCAGATGCCATGTCAGAGTACGTATATATATATACATATTTATACATATATATAAGATATATTGTTGGATGTCACATTCATAAAATGACAAATAGAATCCCAGAAAATATGTGCGATAGAATGCCAGCCAGATAAAATGCCAGAATATAAGTCAGATACAATATCAGTTCGTGGGGCTCCAAGAACGTAATAGTCTTCTTGACCCCACGGGAATTTAACCTGGCAACAGAGAATCACCCATTTATGGATGATTGTCCCATATTTTCCCATTCAAAGCAAGGCTTTTCCATTGCCATGGCTGGTTACGAGAGGGTTTTCAACGGAAAGGCCACATGACCGCCATGGATTTACTATGGTGATTTAGCAACAATGTGGCAAGTATGCAAAATCACTAACTTCCTCCCAACAAGTGGCTACGTAGACCTAGAGTAGGTTGGAGCAAGCCTGTTGGTAGAGAAGAATCATGATTCTTGGATTCTGGCCTGTTCCGAATTAAGGCAACCTTGCCCGAAGATGTCCAAAGTTGACGCATTCTGCACTGGAGTTGATCCCCGACATTCGCACAATCTTCGATGTTTTGGTGTTTCCAGAGGGCCAGGGGGTATCACAATTGTAGGTGGGGTAAATGTCCCCAAAAAAGTCCAGATTCACAAACACCCAATTTATAAATAGGTTCCCAAAATTGTGATACATCACTATCAAATTCATAGACCACGGCTTTATCAATCCTGGACATCATCCACCCTGCAGCTGAAGGGGCTTGGGCCGATGCCGAAGACCAGATAACGCAAGTTCATGGTCGCAACCACAAGTAGCAACAACTTTTGCATCTTGATGTACTGGCCTCGAAAAGATGTCGAAAAAGGAGATTGGTGAACAGCTCTACAATGTACATGCTGACCATGGTGACATACTCTGTGATATGGGCCCTTCCTAAGTCATGGGGACTGTTTTTTCTCCATCTAAGTGATTGGTCGTAATTGTGGAGACCTGGAATAAATAAGGGGTGAGAACAAGATCAGTGCTATGCTGAGGCCGCCATAACCAGCCTCCCAAGGGGACTCCTTGGGTTCTGAAAGCGTAAAATCCCATGCTTTCTGAATACCTGAAAATAGGGTACTGGTTTTTACCACCCATAAACCACAAACATGGTGATTCTGGGGATGGTTTATAATTGGCTTTACCACATTTGCCCCAATACCCATGGGAAATCCCTTCCCCGAACACGTTTTCAATACCTCCCGATTGAAAACCTGGTTTGTCTTGAATCTATTCATGATTGGGGGATCCTCTATGGGTTAAGGGGGATGGGGGATGGGATAACTTTCGAACCCTCGTGTCCCCCGTTGGAGTTGTCAGAATCTGCCATGTCTGGACCAACCCATTCCAGTGGTGCTAATAGTGAATGGTTTATAGATTAAACCAGGCAGTATGATCCCCCTATAATAACCACTCAAGAATGGTTTTGCTCTGCTCCATGACTGTGAAGGGCAAATTTACAACATCATGTCTCCCGGTCTCCCATTTTCACGACTACCCAATAGTAAACCATCCCCAAGTCATCACCATTCTTATTGGTTGTATAAATTGTATAAACCATCCCCAGTCATGGTAGGTTTACCACTTTTTCCACCAAGCTCCAACTATTAGATGCTGTACTAGATAGATATTCTATAGATATCTAGAGATATTCGATAGATATGGGGATATCAGAAAATGGGGTACCCAAAATCATCCATTTTGATAAGATTTTCAATTATAAACCATCCATTTTTGGGAGACCCCCATTTATGGAAACCAACATATTTATATACCAATTGGGTGAATCCTTCTTGTTCCAGCCATATCTCTGCTCTCCACTCGCCAGCCTCGATATAAGAGCACCGCAGCCGGTACCAGTGCCAAGTATACTGCAACCTCAGCTGTTGTCGCGAGGGAACCACAAAAACGACGGGAAAACGAACGTTCATCCATAGTGTTCATGATGTTGATGTTGATGTTGATGCTGATGTTGATTGATGTTGATGTTAATTGTTGATGGATGTTGATGTTGATAATGGTTTTGCTGCTGCTGTTGTTGTTGTTGTTGTTGTTGTTGGTGGTGGTGGTGGTGGTGTTGTTGTTGTTGTCGTTGTTGTTGTCGTTGTCGTTGTTGTCGTTGTTGTCGTTGTTGTTGTTGTCGTTGTCGTTGTCGTTGTTGTCGTTGTTGTTGTCGTTGTTGTCGTTGTTGTTGTTGTTGTTGTTGTCGTTGTTGTTGTCGTTGTTGTCGTTGTTGTCGTTGTTGTCGTTGTTGTCGTTGTTCTCGTTGTTGTCGTTGTTCTCGTGGTTGTTGTTGTTGTTGTTGTTGTTGTTGTTGTTGTTGTTGTTGTTGTTGTTGTTGTTGTTGTTGTTGTTGGTGGTGGTGGTGGTGGTGGTGGTGGTGGTNTTGTTGTTGTTGTTGTTGTTGTTGTTGTTGTTGTTGTTGTTGTTGTTGTTGTTGTTGGTGGTGGTGGTGGTGGTGGTGGTGGTGGTGGTGGTGGTGGTGACTATGATGATAGTTGGTATTGTTATTGTTATTGTTATTATTATTATGATTGTTGTTGTTCTAATCATTAGTAGTATCATTACTATTATCGCTATTATCAGTATGATCATTCTGTTGATGTTGATGTTGATTGTCGTTAGGTTCGTATTACCAGTTTATATCTGTCATTCTTGTCACTTTCACTGATTATCATTGTCATCATTGTCATCATTGTCATTCCTATTATATATTGCTATTGATTGATACCCAAGACTGGCTAGATTCAGATGCAAGATGAGCATTGCATTGTGGGTCCAAAGATGGTAGGAAATTTCTGCCCCAACCATGGTCGCCAAATCATCAACTCAAACCGCCACAATAAAACCTCTGGCTGCTGATTTCAAACCACGCAAAAATCATCCGCGTCACTTGGGATCATGCTCATCAGACATTTAACTTGATTTGACCAATAACATTTTTATCATATCTAACCAACCACATGATATTTGGCTTTGAAAATGGCCTACCGGCCTACCCCTCAGGTCCAAATGCACTATCATTATCGCCCTTTCCCCTTCATTGAAAGCCTAGCTGCTAGAGACGCCAAGGTCAGAGGCTCGGAGAGCGTGGACGCGGCGTAGTGCTTCTTGCACTCCATGGCCTGCCCCACGATGCCGGAGGGAACTGCTGATTTCACCCACAAAAATGGTGGTATAGTGTGGTATATTGATCCTAAGTCCAAGGAAAACTGGATGTAAATTACGAGCAAGCTATCAAGTTGGGAAACTCAAAATGCGTAGCTCCAACCGGCATCAAAACCGCTCCGAGAAGTGCCCCCAAACCTTCTGTTTTTTTTCGAATGGTTCATACAATAGGGATTCTCATATTGGACCACAACCATCACCCGCAAATGTGTGTCAAACCAGCTTCAGCACAGACAGTCCGACATGTCTCAGCTGCTGTTCGCCTATTTCTGTAAGCTCTCCAGCACGTTGCACCGCAGCTGCTGTTTTGGGGCCGAGGGCTACGAGTGCCGACAGTCGGGATGAATAACAACTGGATGTGCAAAGTACAAAAATGTCCACCATTTTTGGATGATGTTCTTTCTATCACGGGTTGGTAAATGTCCTACTTTTCACATCACCAAACTATCAGGATATAATCTCCAACAGATAGTTGAAAGTGATGTTCGCTCCAAAACCGGGCATTTACCAACCTCTGTCTGTAGGGGATGTGTATCAGTTTTTTCGTCGGGCTTTCCAGGCATGAGACCGGACCCATCCTGTTCAGGAAGATGGATTGACCCATCTTGAAACGGGTCAACTGAGGCTATTTTCATCAGTGAAGATATGTGAAGATTCATGGGATGATCCCTATGAACCAACTGACCCTCCGGTAATGTGTTCATATAGCTATGGTATAGATGGACCATTTCCATGATTAACCTCTCAAAAGTAATGACTTTCTAGAGCAAACCCTTACATTGCCAGAGGGCGAGGGCATCTACGTTGGTTTGTCCAAAAAGCAAAGGTACCCAAAGTCATGACGATTTGAATGGGGAAGATGAGGTTGCCAACCTATGGGACTTTGGCCCCTCCCCGTTTTCGAGACGTCTTTCCAGGATGCTACAGGTGATGTGTCCTCCATAATTTCCAGGTTTCCAACTGTTCTGTTCTAAAAAATTGCATTTTTGAGGGTTGCTAGTTGCGATATACCCCAATGTGTAAAGAGTGATCTACCAATTTGGCTTATAGACCCGATGTCAAAGTGACAATGGACCCCATCATTGTGGTTGCGCTCTCGGTTTTTCGCTGGGCACCCAGACTTCTTTTCCTTTTTGCCCACGTTAGGCCTCGTTGGCACACGAAACTTTGGAACCGCTGGCTGGAGAATCCACAATTTGCAGAAAAGCGTCCCATTTAAGCCTCCTTTTGGAGGGGATTCCCATTCCCATTGTTACCACAGGGTACCCGTAATACACCCCTGCTGCTTGATCAAAGATGAAGTGATCACAGCTGTTGGCTTGTCCTGAAGTTAGGTAGACGCCAGGTTGACAACATGCGCTCAAGCCCTGAAAGAACGCCATTTTTCAAAGCCATTTTGATCCTTGAAATCGGTACGGTTAGAGTTAGAGGAACCTGAAATATGTTGAAACCCCACCCAGCTCAAATGACGCGACCTCCCAACTTCCGAGTTCGGCCGCCTGCTGATACCCTTGGTCATCGATTTCATGCCACCTTCCTGACATGTTCATCGCTTCCACAGCCGAAAAAACAGGTGTTCCACCAGTGGATTGATTTGAGGGGCAAATTCACTGGCAACCATGCCTTTTTGACCACACCAAATCATCCAAATATTCTGCTTTCGGACCAATATGGCCGTTCCACAGCAAAATCGCTGCTGTTTCACATGTTTTGATCCCATCCTCCAGGCTCGCCAGGCGCTTTTCCACGTATTCCTTGAACTCCTCACGGAGTTTGCCAGCGGTTTCAACCGCCGGGAAGTTTCTGCGCTAGGTTAGGCTTGGGGACTTGGGAAGAGTTTTTGGGCAACATGAACCAACAGTGCTGGGCGCATCAACACCCAATGGCGCTGGAATATATGGCTATGACCACCACAACCAAGTCAAATCCAAAGTTTGATGTTCACTGGGACAACCCTCCTGGCTTGACCCTTGGCGAAATTCCACCCACTCCTCACCCAAAGTCGGCTCCACCTGGCGGTTTTTGAACAGTTGCGCAGCTGGACCTACAATTTCCCTCAAGACTTCAGAATCTCTGCAATTTTGCGGGTTGAACCCCCATGTTTCTGGTGAAGTCACGGGAAACGGATGGTTTGAACGGATCGCGAAATAGAAGGACAAGTAAATCACTACAAATTGTCCCGAAATGCGGAATGCACCAATCCAGCAATTTACTGCCGTCAAAGTTTTCGAGGAATCGATGATACATCGGTGCAAGCCTTTGGGGCAACAAACACTTCTGCCTACACGTAAACTATCGTATAATTCTATAATACATGTTTATCTAAAACACAAAGAATACCATGAAACCACTAGTCCACATCTGTAATAGTAGACTATTATGTAAATGCCCTTATCATTGTCATCTATCATCATCATCATCATCATCATCATCATCATCATCATCATCATCATCATCATCATCAGGCTTCAAAATCAGCGCCCGATACTGTAACTTTGTGATTGATCATCCATTTCTTCGATATATTAATATCCCACTATATCCCCGTCTTACCACCTTTTTTGTTGCTTAGATCTCCCCTATAGATGGTCTTATATGTCATAATAGATGGTCTTATATATCATAATACTCATAATAATACACAATCGAGATAACTATAGAAAATGATTATAGAATATTATAGATCATCCACTTCCAATCCATTTCTCCATTTGTTCCAGTCCACTCAGTGCCTCGCCTGGTCGCCCAAGGCATCTACGCGGCAGCAGAGCGACAGCTTGGCGGCCAGGACGCGGCTGATTTTGCCCTGGAGCCAAGGCCAGACGCGGTGAGGCCAAGGCTCCAAAAAAGGAGTGAAGCAACGGAAAGTCAGGTGATTTATCTTGATTTAGTAGTGATGTAAGATTGATTTAGATGTTGATTTAGATATTGATTTGAAGAAAAAAATTGTGATTGAACCAAAAATTGTTTGATGATCAGCAAATATTGGGATTGAACCAACAAATATGAGGATATCTAACTAGCAAAATATGGTGATTTCACTCGTATATTTGATCAGGAAAAAATGGTGGCTAAGGCTACATGGTGGAAAAACAACACAAAATATGATGACTCTTAACCAGCAAAATATGATGATGCACCCAAAAATAGTTATACAGCCTATCCTGCAATTTTTGTGAGCAAATGGTGGAAAGCACTGCAAAGATAGTGACTGAACATGATTTTCAGTTAACACAATGTTGGTGCTTCTTTGCACTTGAATGTTTGGATGGTTCCTACCATCCTTTGTGGGATCCTCGAAATTTCCGCACCTTGAGGGCCGGAGCAGATTGACCGACCAAGGAGGCGTGGTAGATGAGGCCATACCTGACACGGCGCCGGCGGGATCCCAAGATTAGAGAGTAAAATCCACTGCTGAATCCGTGTTTTTTTTGGAGGATATGGAGGTTTCCTAAAATGATGGTACCCCAAGGGCAATCCTATCAAAATGGAGGATTTAGGGGTACCCTCATTCTAGAAAACCCATATATATAATCTTTGGAGGAGATCACTGAAGGGACAACCATTCACCGCTCCAACCACACCGCTCCGCCTGGCTGCCCATGACTGAGGACCCCACTTGGGAGTTTGCTTCTTGGTCTTCAGCGCTCGGAAGAGAGCCTGGTGGAGTGTCTGTCCCCGATTTGCTGCTAGTATAATGGTGAAAATGAGCTGCTAAACCCATGGACAGAAAAAAGGCGTAGACCAAATGGTGAACAGTCACACCTGACCAAGCCGCTTGGTCGAAAATGATGCATGACATTCCCAGACCCAGAAATTGAAACCCAGCACTGCTGCTGGAAACTTCCCAACAGAAATAACTGCGCTTGGATCATCGCTACTTGGATTGAAACTTGCGAGAAGCCATGGTTGTTAGCCAGTATTACGGAGATCAGGATACGATACCCAGATTTAGGCGATTTCCAAGCCAGGTAAATAGTCACAACCACATCCTGATCATGATCATCATGATCATGATCATGATGATGATGATGATGATGATGATGATGATGATGATGATGGTGATGATGGTGATGTTCCAAATGATACAAGAAACTGTGTCAGCAAAACCATGAAGCCTCCCAAAAGTAGATAGCATCCCCTTGCAACTCCAATTTCAGGATAATGGTCGAGTGGGAATTGTTCCAATCACACCTTCGGTCAAGTCTACTCAGTCTACTCCATGATGGTCAAATAATTATCTAACGCAATCTAAAAAAGGTTGCATTTCCCCGCATCCTGATTTTCGCAGTAATTTTCTCCGCGAAATCCCGCATTTTCTTGGGTTGTAAATCCAATTGAAGGTGTTTCTCAAATGTTGCTTACAAATTTGCACTAGCTAACCCATTGTTTTCACTACTGCTGAATTGACCGACAAGTCGGACGATTTTGTCCCCCATTTTAAGAAGCCCTCATATCCCCATGATTCAATGGGTAAAGCATGGAAAAAAACTGTAAATATGTATGTATATGAATATATATAATATAATATATGTATATATAATATTATATATATAATATTATATATAATATAATATATATATATATATAATATTATATATACATATATGTATTGTATGTATATATATATATATCCCAATATCTGTGGGTAGACCCAACAGTAAGACCTCAGATCTTTGCATAATTCATACCTAATGCATCCCTGGTCTGACAAGTCCCATTTCTACCCCATGTTTTCGGGTTCCCAACATGTCAACGCTTCCTGACGGCGCCTTCTCTGCCCCAAGAATCTGCACTGTACTCGAGGGGTGCTTCGCCAAACTCATCAGCGACCTGAGGCGAACAGAAGGATGAGAAAATGGCCAACATCACTGGCGATTCAAGAGAAACTCTGGATGGATCTGTCTTAATTTTTTTGAAATTGAAATTGGGAGCCCCCGAGTGACAAAAGTGACAAAAGATTTTGGAGATATTCAAAACCAAACCCCAAACAAGAGGTCTATTATTACTTATTATTGGATTTACGACATGATTGACACCAGGTGAGTGCTCCCGGCGCTCCGCCACGACCTGAGTTTCCCCGCCCTGCTTGCGAAATGAGCCGAGCCCCAACCAGCTCACCCACCATGTAGGTGAGATTGGGGGCGATGGCCGTCATTCTCAACTGGCACGGGTAAACAAACCAGGTAACTGCATTGGCTGAAGGGAAAAAATTACAGAGACTCCGATTGGTTTACTGTTGAAAATGTGAGTTTCCTCTAGAGTTTCCCTTCATTTGTTGGAAACCTCTGCTTCTGCTGCAAGCCTCAAAAATTCACCAAGCAACTTCCGGTACTCTTGGAAGTTAGGTACCCTCCCGTAGTCAAACACGGCCAAGGAAAATTCACCATTTATAAGTTTGTTTCCACAAAAACCTTCATTTAGTTCGGGGATGTCCAATTGCCACGTTTGAGTTCCGCAGGGTAAGCCCATTCTTGCTGTCCTTCCCAGCTGTGCCTTCAAATATTCCGACAACGAAGCTCGGTACTCGGTGAGTTCTATGACTCGCTCGCTCAGGGTCTTGATGTTCCCCTGGGAAGGGAATGCCGACCGAAGGGAAGCCTAAGGGCAGTCGCTAAAGCGTCATCAGTTGGGGGATATCCCTCGGTATCCCTCGACTTACCACAGGTATACAAGGCTATAGGCTATAACTTATAACCCAAGTTGCTACGCATCATTTGCTAAGTTGAGGGATCTTGCTAGAATGATACCCATGTAAAAACAAATAAAAAATCATCATGGCACAAAATCCAAAAAGGTACAGTCCCGGGGAAAACCTGGCCGGTTTCGACATCATCCCCAATTTCCCTGTAAGTGTTTACGAACTGATGTGGAAAACCCCAGAGTTCCCCTACCAGATCTTCGTCGGTGATCTCGGTGCCCTCAGGAGCAGAGGTGCCGTTCGGATCGTTGACGCTTGAAAAACACTAAGGAGACAGATTTTTTTGTTAGCATTCAACCAACCAAAATTGTTTTTTTTTCCACGGTTTTGGACGCCATTTTGTAATGGATATGAGTGGAAGACTAGTGGGATATATCACCACAATATAAGGAGAAAATCACAGGAAAGTTACTAGTGTTACTAGGTTTTGCTTATTTTTTGGGGAAACATACAGCCAAAAAACATTGAACCATGGACCAAGTATACCGAGTTTGCAAGGTGAGTTTTTTCCGATGGAATTTGTAAGTGGGTGGCTTCCATCTTGGTCTTGAAGTATATCGAAGTTGAAGTTGGGGATTCAATATTTTGAAGCCATGGCCCATCCAGCCCTTTTAAAATAGTTTCAACAGTGATCCCCCAAAACCCCCCACTGGAGCCCCCTGCCATCGAGGTTTCGGCTGCCGATTTCACCTGAAAAATCGGAGTTAGAAACTGGAAGTCCAACTTCAGCAGAAAAATCCATGGAGCTACCTCTATTTTCTCATTTTCTCCGGATAGAAAAAAGAATTGAAGCTTTGGATCTCAGTGAAAAAAACTTCACCAACTTTGATTGTTTCATGTGCAAAAATTGCCTGCTGAATCCATCCCCAGGACTTGGTCCATGTCTACCCCCAAAAGCGATTGGATGCAAAAATCTTTAGTTCTCAAATGATATGGTCCCCAAACATTGAAATGATATGTATTAGTGAGTTATTGAAAATGTCATATCTCAATATCTTAATCTTCATTCTAAGCATTGCCCCAAGATAGATCTTCCCAGTTCCAACCGGATCCAAAAAATGACCAAAACCCCCCTGTACCATCCGGAGCCTCGCTGGCGATTTCCTCCGGCACGCCGACCTCTGAAAAGTCTGTCTCCTGGGAGCTCAATAAATGATGCATGAAAAATGTTTGGGCTTTGGAAGTGTATTCGCCAACTCAAGTGATCGCGTATCATTCCCGTAAATATGGTTTAATTATATACAATGATAACTTTTTAGAGGATCGGGTTGAAACTCAGTTGGAAATGTCTTGTGGGCAAGGGAGAATGTCAGCATTTCATCACTACACACAATGCAAATTTTTGGGTGGGGGAATCTTCGGATGAATGGATGGGTTAATTTTGAGCTCGCATTTCTGATTCGATGTGAGATAGACTTTCGTGGCGGGCACTTTCGCGTGAAATTTGAATCATCCATTGATCCAGGATCCATGCCCTTTGAATGTTGAGTCGCTTTGTACAGATCTCCCAGGATGAAGCCAAATGTCTATCCTACTCTTCCAGGTATAGCCAGGTATGGAACCTGGATCAACTTTCATCTGCTTTCGGTGGGGCAGCTCATGGGCGGGCGAAAGGTTGGAGTCACCCATTGTTGATTTGGGTATCCCTCAAGTCATTCGAAAAAAATAACAGATGCTTTATCCAAACAAAGATACAGATCCGCGATTCCGAAAAAATATGAAAAAAATATATGAATCTATGAATACATTTGGCAAAAAAGTCATGTGGTTCCCAGGGTCGCAAATGATCCCCGTCCTTCGCCTTGGTCTTCAACCCCATGAGTCTCACGACCTGGCAGGAACTCTGGGGAACATCATGGGATGTTTCTTGGGGATTTCATCATTTTCATAGGGGATCCATTGGGGTTAGGGCGGTTAGGGACTCTATATTTGGGATTTATGTTGGGGACTAGGGGATCTTTGGAGGGGAATTATAGGTATTCTTGTGTTATTTTCTGGGATGATATGGGAATGGGTACAAAAATGAAGACTCGACCACAGATGGCTTAGTCAAGAGTTTTTGGTATTAACTGTATGAACTTATTTAGCATCCATTTCCAGGAGTACTGGATTTTG
Organism: Symbiodinium sp. clade C Y103; assembly: GCA_003297045.1. Taxonomy (NCBI): domain Eukaryota; class Dinophyceae; order Suessiales; family Symbiodiniaceae; genus Cladocopium; species Cladocopium sp. clade C. The sequence goes on from BGPT01001029.1 coordinate 56,677, forward strand.
ACCCATACGAGGATGGGACCTTCCATCTAGTGCAGGATTTCGCAACCATCCACAGTATCTGTGAGTATGATCTTTCTCACCGCATTTTTGGTCATTGTAAGGGGCATCCCACTTTTTTGGGGCGAAAAACATAAACACGCAAAAATTCCCAGAGGTTGCTTTTTACATCAGACTCCAGCAATGGAAGACCATGAACCGAGACAGACCTCCCACCGCCCGGCAGCCCGGGCACCTTGGCATAGGCTAAGTTCTCCGTCACGATCTTTCCCATCTCCGGGAAGTGCCATCCATACCTCGAACAAGTCGCAAACGTCAGGGGAGCCCGGGGAAAAAAAAGGTGACCACTTAGTGGGTCAGAAGCCCAGTTTGAAGGTAATAAGCACAGTTCTAAGTAGGTTTGCTACAAATGAGGTTATCACCCACTTGGCAACAGCTTGGTGACCCGAGGTTTTTGGATGGCTTGATCCCCCAGGTTTCTGTTGTTCCTTTCCTACCAGCTACGGACGCATGTTATCTGCACGTTCTTGTGTCGACATCGAACTACAGTCGCCTCACCTTTAAGTTTCTGTCACCTTGCAACTTTCTGGTGCACATCCGGGTGCACCCCAAGAATTGGCTGCCCCAATTCTCTTACTTGTGCTTAGTAGGGAATGGGGGAATGGGATGATTATTAATGGTTATTATAGGTCATTCCCCCATTCCCTACTAAGCACCAGTAAGTTCTTTGGGTATAGCAGAATACCAAGAAAATCACCCATCAGCGGGTCCCGGTCCGCGCACCACTCCCGAAGTCTCATGGCAAAGTTGTTGAGCTCCTTATCAAGGTCGTCTAAGAGCCCCACTGCCTGGCGTTTGGCTTCTAAGACGGGCTGATTTTGAGAGGCCGAAAAATGCCACCCCCCCCAAAAAAAAAATGCAGAAAAACAAGTGGAAGTTACATCATAGGTGGTTTTGTTCTAAATGTTGGTCAAGCAGATTCTGAAATTGAACCTGGTAATTTACGGTTAAAACAGGCTACCAGCCTGGATGATCATTGTGTCCACCTTGTCGGGGGAAAACTTCAACTTGAAGCGGGACCTTTTGCGCAGCATCGTGCCGTGGACATTGTCATATTAGAATGGAAAGAAATAGGAAATACAGTATACATATACATATATATATATATACACACATACATGTACATGCATATACTGTAAATATATACATACTACGATATAGAATGGTATATCTCCTTATATGACCATAACCAAGATATCTTCATTGAGATTTCGCGGAATGTAACCACCAAAAATGGGGATGTTTACCATCCATGATGGTGACCATGGTTAAGAAACCGTGGGTCAATGTGGTGGAATCGAAACACGCCCAAGTTTTGACCGTGGCACATTAATGCCGTTCTCATGAGGCAACAAGAGAAACTATGGTGGCCAGAAAAATATGTAGATTGGATCAAAAAGATATACCTTCCCGTAATCAAACGGAAATCCCCTATAAATGGAGGTTTTAATTTCGAAAATCCCCAATCAATGGTGGATTTTCCATTGCCACGTTTGACTACCGGAGGGTAACCTTCTTTGGTCAGACGTCCTCGAGCGGATATCTCTTCTGTCCCTTTTTTGTGGGATGTAGTTGCCATTGCACTTTCCGATCCTATCCTCAACCTTGTTCGGTGAGGTCTGGATTTCTTTTTGGTGAATTGGAGCAAGCAGCAAAACCATTCCCACATGGCTTATTTATCTACACTGATGAAGCCAAACAAACTTTGAGCTCGAGTCATCACTTCAAAAGCCATTTCAAGCCATTTCAACCTTCCCAGCACTTGCTCTCAGCCCAAAAGGCACAGAACACAACTGATCTCGCATGCGCCAGGGAACAGGGTATGCGCCAAGCCCAAAGACATCGTCTTGACCTGCAGGGGCTCAAACACCCCCAGCAGCTGGGAACGGAACATTCGTCATGTTTGGCAGCAGGCAAAAACAGCCAAGTTTTCCATGGCCCGGGTGTAGATTTCTGCAAAAGTTTGAACATGTTGTTTGGGAAGTGCGAAATTCTTCGTGATGCATTGGGTAACCTGGAATCTGGCGCTGATCTCATGGTGATTTTCTGCATTGATGAGCCCCTGATCTTGCGTCTCATACCCCACACTACAGGTCGCAGGGTCATTGTATCAAAGCGAGCAACGATCCACAGTATCTCGACCACGAGTCAGAATTGAACAATGAAATAAAACGCAGTATGAAATGAAACGTCGTCCGCAATGGTGAAGTCGTCATGTTCACTAAACTTGGCCAGTCAGAATGTGCGTCTCACAATGGTCCCCAAGTCTTTGAATCGCCGTATGGACAGCTGGGAATGATATGTGTTCATTTGAGCACATCAATAATCGCACGACAGAGTAGACTACTTAGTATCTTTCAGAGAATCATTGGGTTGTATTACCCACTCTTGCAAGATAGAACTCGGAAGTGGCTGGTAAAACGCCAGGCGACTTATTAATAGGATTCAATTTGCATTGATAGACCCATTTACAAGTAGCAGGGAGTATGGTCATTAACCAAGTATAGCAACCGAAGAGGAGTCTCCACTTTTCTGCATCTTTTGGGGGTTGCCACTGGCTCATCAGTCTTAAATAAAACGATGCCGAAACCAACCAGAATTGCCTCCTGCTCATCCAGTCCCTCGATCAAGTCTGTCCTTAGTGCAGCTGGAGACTCACATGGCTGGTCACATTTTCATCATTGGAGCCATTGGAAATTTTGATAGAAACCAAAAAAATAAAAACAAATGCAAGGTCAGCATCAATCCAGCATCATTTGGTTGTATATCCACCATTATCTCATCATATCCCATTCAAAAGGAAAAAGACAATTTTATTATTCCATCATGGCTTCATGATATTGGTTACAGTATATATTATATATCCCAGTTGGACATGAACATTGTCCCACTCATTCCATCATTGCATAATGAATATTATCCCATTAATTCCCTTTACCCAGGAAATCATTTTTGGTTATATTTAGATAATGATTACTTCATTGAGTATAATTATAGTGAATCCCGTTATTCCATTTCTTCCATCATTTGGCTCCATAAGTTTAAAAATATCCACATCAAACCCCATGGATTTCCTACCCGGGGCGTCCCAACAAATGCATGCGAACTCCTCGCATGATCTCTTTCAAGCTGTCGCTCATCACCGACACCTCCAAGAACGGAAATCGTGCAGTGCAGCCCGTTGCAGGGGGAACCGTGAAAAATGGTAGAAGCTGAACTATCAAAAATGTAGGTGTTGCTGTGTTGCTGTCAAACATGTTTTTTTTCAACTATGAAGAATGATGTTTTAACTTTCAAATATGAAAAAAATTGCACAATATCTCCCGAAATGCCTGGAATCCATTCTTGAAACTCACTTTTGAGTTATTTACCACGACTTAATCTACATGAAATCCATGCTCGACATTTTCTTTGATGTGTAAAAGGGTTAGTCAATATACCCATCCAAGACAGGTGTCATTTTCGTTGCAGGTATGTATCCAGGTTTACGCACCTAAAACAAAGTGAAGGCTGGACGGCTACATCCCGGGTTAGGGATTTCCTGGGATGGCTAGACGATGACAGCCATGACCATCATGAATGACGACCGTCACCCATGTTAAGGTGCTAAGAATATTTAAGACTTTTTTGGGAATATCTTCTGGACTTGTTCACAAGGATGTTGGGAATGCAAACACAATGGTCACTTCAATTCGTGAGTGCTCCAAACCTATCAGTATCGGACCCAACCATTCAGCATCGGACTCAAGTCACAGGACCAGCATCGGACTCAACACACTACGGCCATTTTTCATCTCTTCATCGATTCAAATGTCACTCCATGTCACTCCCAGGGTGGCTACCGCATTTTAGGTCAGCGAGTGACCCATCGTTCGCTGCCGCTTGGCAGCAGAGTCCACCGTGCAAAAAGCCCTCCGCGATACTCCAAGGCGCCCAAAGCTATCAGTAGGCAGCAGCGGAAGTGATGCCATCTTGACCTCAATGTCTTCTCGCGCTTCCTTAGTTGCCTTGGACTCCTTGGCCACTTCCCTGAAGGCAGCCTTCAACGCCGCAATGGGCGAGGCAGTCGACACTTGAGCCGAAAACGCCTCGGCACCTGCCGCTTCCAGGTGAAGCCTCAAGGTCCTTCCAGCCCCTCGCTGCAAACTCCGAGCCGCAAAGACTTCGTACCTCTTCTTGGCCCTGAGTAGCAGCTCTGAGCTGTGCATCAGCTTCTTCAACTTCGGTTCCCTCACAGGTAGGGGGAAGCCAAGGTCCCGAAGCATCTTGCCATGCTTGGAGGAAGGGTCCAAGCCCACATTCCAGCCACGGAGCTTCGAGAAAAAGACCAAGGTGTAGCGTCTTCCCGTGAAGGGAAGCACCTTGTGGGGCAAGTTGCCATCAAAGCCCAGCCACCGGCCCTTGACGTTCGCCACGCGTCCCTTACCTCAGGGGTTCAGGACGTCCAGGATTTCCAGGATTTCCCAACCGGCCATGTTTGATAAACGCTGATGAACGGACGGGTTCAACTTACAGATGAGAACACTGGTTACAATCCAAAAACAACTAATCTCAGGATATAACCTTCTGACAGAGCTATTTGACTATGTGTCGGCAAACAACATAAGGATCATCACCAGAAAGCCCTACCTCCATGGCTGCCATCATCCACCCAGAGCTGTCCACCTCGGTAAGGCCCAAGGCCGATGATGCGCGAGTCACCTGCGTCCTTCTTGTCAACGTGGAGTTCGGCTGCGTAGTCCTTGTTCACCTGGTGTTATGCAGCCAACGGTTCCAGCTAACTTTGTGTACAACCGGGCGTACGGATGGGTGCACTGTGGGTACATGTACAAATGGATGAGATTATAAACCAGCTTGTGACTGGGGGGGTATTCAAGTAGGCACGAATTGGGCTGGTTGTCTTTAGGAACTGTCTGAAAACGTCCAAAGTTGGTTGAAGTTGGAAAAAATCACCCAATCAAAATTCAAACATCCCCAATTTCCCCAAACTTGCTGGGCTAATCCCCCATTTACGTTCCATGGTTTTCCCGTTTTCCCATTCAAACATGTTTAAACCTCCATCATTTCATGAAAAAATCAAGCTCAGTATTTTCTTGATGGCTGAGATGGCGCGCCTGAATCGAAGTGAATTGGAATCCGGGCAGTTCGTTCTGTGCAAAGGCGCAGAGGAGACGACACAAATTAGGCCGTTCCCGGGTTTGCCGCGAGGGCATCGGACCTCGGGCTGCTAGCTATTTGGGGACCCCTTCATTCCAACCTCGGACCTACAAAGATGGCACAAAATGGTCGCAATAAATCAGCGACTTTGGACCCATCCATCCCCCCCGGTGATCCCAATGCATTACTATAGCGATGAGTTTTAGCCCATGTTCACAGGGCCAATCCATGAATCATTGGGATGTTCTAACTGTTTCAACACGTCTCATGATTTTTTCTCAACTCCCAGCCTCGGACCCAGCACTCCGTCATTCCCAAACACATCCCCAGCACTTCGCCATCTTCGCCTCTCCGTCGCACGTTGCTCCTGCTGCTGGCCGGGAAGGCGATGGCTTCTAGGGCCGCGAGGATGGCATCGTGACGCCGGGTGTCCTCGTAGTCCTCCAAACGCTTGGGGACCAACGAGGTTGGCCCAAAGCCCAACAAAAATGTGGAAAACATGGTAAACTGCTACACCTAAAGAGACCTGTGATATTTTTTCCAACTGATTTGCATGAAAATTCGATCTGACCAACTTGAAACCCTGTCCTTCAAGCATTGCTTTAGGAGCGACTTACTCAAATCGTGACATTCCATGGCGTTGTTCGGCAGTGCGACACCCCCAGATCACTGAACCTGATCAAGCACTAGCCAAAATTGCTGCAAACGGCACGGCCAAGTCTGCAAAGTCCCAATCTCCCTCCTCCCATCCCGTTGCCTTCCAGTGAAGCGAAATGACTTCATTTCAGGGGCAAGTACCAATTGTACCCCCACAGCACGCCAAAACTGTGATCGCAACTGCCTCGATGCCCAGTTTCTTGTTGATATTCACGCCTAGGGGCTTGTCCAATACCTGGGCTCGCAAGGCTCAACCGGCCAGGCGGCTCATCCGAACACAGCAACCCAGTATCCAGTTGGTTGTCATGGGTCGCACTCCTTTGCCTCACTTCCAATATGGCTTTAGATGTAAAAAATCCACCGAAAAAATGGCTCGGAGTTCCATTCTGCGTGTTTATTCTGCGTGTTTGTATCCTTTGTTTCGACGCGATTTTTGTTGATCCCTCGCAAATTATATAACATAAACGATGCAATTCTCTTTGTCGGAAATGGTGAGAAACCCTTGGAATGTTGGGCCATTTTTGTCTCAGTGTAGACCACAAGACCTCACATCTTCCCACCTTCAGACCATCCGTCAGGGTCCCCCAACCGCCAGACTTTCTGTGAGACCGGCATCCACCACATTCCTTGCTGCGATGGCGGAGTAAGATCAATCAACAATGAAGATCAGAGAGTGGGTAATAACAACAATATATGAACTAGTAATCCAGTTGTATAATAAATAATAATAATAATGTATATATTATATATGTATATTCTTTCTGTATGTACTTATATGTGTATATATATAATATCGTGTAGACACCTCAAATCTTAGGAACTCAAACACGAATCGATAATTACACCTTTTTCGTGGGAACTCAGTCTTCACACTACCTACGAAGCAGAAACGTCCACAAAGTTAAAGCTCAAGCTGTATGCGGGACTATCCGGAGCTGGCCAGGTGTATCCTGTGGAAAGTCCGAATCTGAATGTCACCAAGCCCAGGCACTTCTTCAGAAACTTCTTCAGACTCTTCCCCACACTGCCGTCCGTCAATTCGGTACAGGCCTGGAGCTTCATTGGACATTGATCAACAGGGAAACGCTTCATTTAAGTATGGCGTTCCCCAAAAAAATAGAAAGGTAACTTGGCACTATTTTAGTATGGATTGTACGCTTCTATCTTTTGCGGTTGCTATACTCTAGTTGGACAAACAATTTGGACATGAAATGCTTGAAGTACTTGCACTCGGACCCACAGTCTTGATTTGACGGGATATTGGGGTGGGGCAATTGGGTTCATTTGTCCTGGCAGGGGATGCTACGCAGTTGATGCTATGGACAATATTTTCGGGTCAGCCAAGTTTGACCCGAAGGTAACCGAACAAATCGCCACAGCGACAATTTCCAGAGGCTGTCCTTTTAGCAAGCCTACCCAAGTAAGACAGTTTTGCTTGACCGGTATAGGCAGTTCTAAATACAAACTTTCAAAACATCCACATCTTGTAACATGCCAATGAAACCACCAAAAAGCAATGATCACAGGCTTTCAGGGTTTTGCGATGCCATGGATTTTCCCATCTCTGGGCAGACTTCACCCAAGCCCGTGATCCATCGATATGCCCCCATCCTGAAACAAATCCTGAAGGGATAAGTCAATACGGAAAATGGCCCAACAAAAAACACGGTTCGAAACGCCAGAGCTTGAGTTTTAAACAGACGTTCATCATGAACTCCACCAGCTTTCACTGTTGGTTGTAACGCCGGCGGCACCTCCATGGCAGCCTTGGTGTCCTCGAACTTGTGAAAAGCGGTGAGGCCCACCTGGCGCCTCGGGGGGTTGATGTGTTTGGTGGACGCCAACTGAATGTCGGGATTTAAGTGGGATGCCAACATTTTGGGTATACCAACTGAATTACCAATGAGATTATGTCATCACCAACAAGATGAATACCCATAGATAATGGAATTACGCCTTTCAGTGTTTGAGTTTGGTTGGAATTTGATGAGCTAAAACCCATGGAATTGAGCGGGATTGTAATGGAATTTACCATGGAATTTCAATAAAGTGACCAAAGAAGTCTTGTATTTTGAATCCTTGAGAAGGATCAACATGTGTTTGTCTGGAAAAGGGATGTACCCAAATGGCTAGTTTGCTGGGAAAATAATGATTGAGCAATGGATTTAGGGGTACACTATTGTCAAACACACCCGCATCACATTTTGCTCCTTCTAACATTTTGCGCGACATGAACATGGGAATTTACACTGTAGGATAAACTACTTGCCAATCAGCGTTACGGAGCACTTAGCTGACTGGATTGTCTTGTTCAAAATATGCAACTATTCTTGCACCCTGCTCCAATAGAAAACGGGAGCCACTGCCAACCGTTTCTGGGCATGGGTCAAAACTATCAACCACCAAAAACGGAAAATTTACAGCTAAACGTGGCAAAACCTGTGGGTAGTTGGGACCCCATTCTCGCCTCATAGTCATCTTATAGTACAATGGAATAATGAAATTCATCATGCCTATGTATATATATATATACATGTATAACTATACATAGTCCGTATACAGCATCAATATCTATTTTATATATATATATACATGTAGATACATTTAGATATATATATATAGTATCATATATCTGCCTTTGTGATGCCTCACCAAACCCCCGCCGAGTGGTGCACGCAGCATCTGTGCTGGTCTTGAAGGAGTCATAGATGGAATCCGTTTCTGCCTGCCATCCACGTAGTAGCCATTTTAAATATGAAAATCTTAAGAAATTGTGTGCCTTGCTGTACCAAATTTGGGGAATTTTTGACACGGAAAAATGTGAAAACACATGCAGTGGCAAACATGGAAATGTTGAACAATAAAAGTAAGAAAGAATCATTTGGCAGTGCCAAATTAGTGCCCGCAATCTCTTCATGCTCAAGATGGGGGTCATAGATGTCTAGTCCAAAAAGTTGGACCACTTCCGGCAGAAAAACATACTACCTGGCCCTCCGAAACTGCCTTCAAGAGTTTCTTGTTTTTCACCGTGAAGAGAGCATACCTCAGGTTCGGAGTCCAGTTGAATCGCTGAAACAAATCGGTATGTGGGCAACCCCAAGAAGATAAATGTTCACCATTTAATTAATGTGATTTATAGAGTTTCTAAGATTTGGTCATTGGATATTGGAATTACCCCCAATTTATTGCAATTCAAAAGGGCAAATGATGAGCCATTGGACTTTAGAGGTACCTTAGTTTTATGTTCAACCCCGTTTCAGCAGGTAAATAATCGATCCAAATGATGGATCATCGAGACAAAAGCGTCAAGTTGCCGGCGGACATCACCAAGTTTGACCGTGGAACAGTCGGACAACAGGCCAGTTTTTTTGGGTTCAATTCTCCATTATCTCTGTCATTGGATGAAACGTTTGATCATCCCGGCAATATTTGCGAAACAACCGCAGGCACCCCCAAAAACATTAACATTGGTTCATCACAGTTTTCCTCCTAAAATTGCAGTTAAAAGCGACAAGGCGACATCCGCCATTTTCAGCCACAGCCATGTCTGAACACCTTGCAATTTGATCTTGGCGCCCCAACCCGGCCGGAGTCTCGAGGAGCAAAAGCATCCTGGAAAAACTGATCTAAATCTGACAGACTTGGTTTTTGCAAGAATCCAACTTGTTGTTGGTCAAAAAAACATGTGCACGGATGGTGAATTGATCGAATTTGGTGCTGTTAGGCAACTCAATTTTGGATTTATCCACAAACAAGTTCATTAAACTGTTTGGCTCAAACCCTAACGTGGGGCCCAAAGGTGTTAAGAGTTAAGATGTGAAAATAATTCTAAGACCGAAACCAATCAGCAGAGTTTGGTAAGGTTTGGACAGACGAAGCATCATGTGGATTGATAAGCCTCAAAATAATAAGGCGAATTGATGAATAAATGGGAACATGCAATGTGTAGCTCAGAAAATCTTAAATTTTGGATAGTACAGCAGTGTCTCGGGGGTTGGCCTGATCAACGTTTCGCAAAGTTTCTCCTCCACCGCGAATGTTTGTTTACTACAAACTTATAACATGATGGACGTCAGCGTTACCACTACCTTTGTAATTTTCTAAACTGTTCGTTTAGTTTTGGATCTATTCATGGCAATGTCTTCCAAAAAATCCGTGTGCTAAATCCCCTGAAAACGACGCACCATTGCTGTTAACGTGCCTTGTCTCCGTCAAGTGTCCACGACCATGGCCGGTCGCATCGACCGCCCTACAAACATTTTGAACCAAAAAATGCGCACCAGTAGGATGAAAACCGAAGTCTCCGTCGGTTTCAATGCTCTATATATTGCTAGCCGGAATTTGTAGAATCAAACAAATTTTTGAACCACAAGAAGTTCCGCTGCGCCGCCACCATGATTTGTCATACACCTTCACCTACGTTTCCTCTCGAGCACCGTGTCTTGTTTCGTAATATTGTCTTGTCGTGTCCTGTGCTGTCTTGTTTTTGCATTGTACCCCAATGCACATATAAGTCTCACACTGCGGTGCAATGGCTTGTCTTGCACATGAAAATACACACCCACACACCCCCTGGCACATGGTCATATTTTGTTTGCACTTGCACTTACATGCCCCACACCATGGAAACAGCAGTTGCATTGAAGGATCTGTAGCAAGGTCTCGTACTTGAAACAAGGCGTGTCACAATTGGAGGGGGGCACGCAATAGATGCACATACAACTCTCACATTGTGGTGCCATCTCTTGTCTTGCACATGGAGGTATACATTCCATGGCACATTGTCATATTTCGGCGTTGCACGTGCGCCTACATACACCACAACCATGGAAACATCACTCGCATTTAGGGAATTGTAGCACGGTCTCCTTGTTCAATCAATGCGTTCCACAAATGATTCCAATGTGGACGGGACAAATACATTAGATTGATTGCGGCCGTTTCGCAATCGGCGTTTGGTGCGTCACATGGTGTTGAATTGGACTCAAAGAAAGTTTCAACAACCCAGAAATGTAAATTTGCGGTGCTGCGATTCTGTAAGTGATCTTGGCTGCGAATACTTACGCAAAAATCAACATGCAAGAATACTGGGCAACAATGTGGTTCGAAAGAAAGCGCGCGGGAGGAGGCGAGAAAATAATACACAAAAAACATGATGATGAATGAAGATGCTGGTGATGATGATGATGATGATTATGATGATGATGATGTTGATGACAATGAGTGACGGCCTTGAAAATGATGACGAATGAAAGCTGACGTAGGTCAAATGTCACAGATCCACAGTTTTATGTTTTCTGCCCCCAACAGGAGCGTTGCTGCAGGGCTGGCACCTGAGCGACAATCAAAATCAAGAGAGATGATGTTTTTACACCCAGAAGTTTTGACCTGGTTTCTTTTTGCTGCCACTTTCACATGATCAAACGCTTCCACGCATTTGTTTTGCTTGGGTCTGGCACACAGCCTTCTCCCCCGTTTCGAGCATCTGCGCTGCCAGGTTGTCCAACAATTATGGTTTGGATGGAAACGCGCTGCCCATTCCTCAACAAAACGGTGTCAAGGATTACTCTCACAGGTGGGTCGGCGACATTGCTTTTTGACGGTGCACATCCAATCCTGCATCCCATGGCGGCAAAGATCTCCGCAAGCAAATCAACACATGAGATGTCAGACAAGTCGTTGAACAGTGCAAATTTGGTTCCTTCATTCTCCCCAACCAAAACACTTCTGCTTTCCTTCAGTTGACTTCACACTTCTAAAACATTGCACCTAGTACAGCTCAGCTTCAAAGATTATTTGTTTCTTGCACTGTTCGCCCAGCAAATTTCTCAATAATGCATCAACCGCTACGGAAAAGTATTTGACCTTGTTGTCAACTATGAGAACTCCGCATAAACCACATGGCCATGAAGCGTGCTCCCTTTCGTAACAAGCATCTGTGAACATCACCGCATTCGTATGTTCCATCGCTGTGACTTCTGTTGGCACATGTGAATCCAGCAAGTATAGAAACATGCGCAAGAAAAATTTGTCCTTCACAGGAAGTGTTGTCTTCTTCCATTCGGCAAAATCTGCAAGTGCCCTCGAGCACCGTTTGCCAGTCCTACCAAAAAATTGCGTTTCCGCAAGTCGCATTGGGCCGCTCAGTCGCTGGGTTTGCTTGCTTTGTAACTCCACAGCATCAATGACCTGCGCAAGGCGCCCTCACATAGTTCAGACCTCCTAGGTCCTAGAATCACTGTTACGCGCAAAAGCTTTACCTCCACGAGCAGCACCCCGGTCAACAAGAACACCCAGAGCCGAGCACTGATCGCTGAATGGTTCTCCATTTTCGCCTTCTTCAGGAAAGATTCAGCCCAGGAGTTTGATAGTGACACAATGACCTTCTCTGTGCTGCCAGTCAAGACTGGCTTGCGGAAGGAAATATGTCAATTTTCCTCGATCCAAAAGCGCCTCAAAGAACATGCTTCTCGATTGTGCGTGTCATCACATGAGACTTGCACTGAACTGCAACAACTAATATACGCTATTGGAGCTATGACTGCACATGCGGAAATGATATTCACCCCGCCTTGACACTGTCTGCAGACTAAGTGTCATGAAAAGAAAATGGTTACTATGGATGTCTGCATTGCCTTTGCTGCATGGGGCTCCTCTTTAGGAGTGCCAAGACTTGCTGGTATCTCTTTGAGATATGGCGTACAGATTCATCCTTACATGGTATGAAACACTCTAATTTTCTCAAGGTAAATGTCCAACAGCCGTACGGAGACCCAAGTTACCCTCCGGCTAGGCTCACATGCAGCACTAGTCGCNATGAAACACTCTAATTTTCTCAAGGTAAATGTCCAACAGCCGTACGGAGACCCAAGTTACCCTCCGGCTAGGCTCACATGCAGCACTAGTCGCTGCCTGGGAACACTTCAAAGCTATTGCATCGGACATTTCCCTAAGTTTCACTGTCGGTATCCATGCTTTCTTGATCACCATGATGCAGCACCATCCAAAGATCTGGATCTGAGACTTCTCCCAGCTCTGCATGCTGGTATCGTCGGATGGTTTGGGATCTCGTCTCAGATGGTGGAATCGACTCTGAACTTCCAGTGCCAACATCATCGTTGTCATCATTATCATAGTTGCGTCCAGCACCAAGTGGATTGTGCATGGTGTCCACATTTGTGCTGAATCCTGTGCTCGAAGCTGAGCCTGACTGAAGTGCTCTGACAAACTCATGCGCTATCATGGCAGCTTCAACACTTGAGAAGGGACCGTTGATCCTTTGGTAGTTTGGTGAATCTTCATCCTCACTGATGTCACTGATTTGGCCCAACGTACGAATTGCTTGAGTACGAAATCTTGGGTCGGGACCAAATGCTGCTGACCTCAAACCAAACAGGATTGTCAACCTTTCTTCATACAGCAAACGACGATCCCTTGTAGAAGCATTGTCTCGACGCCTGGTGCATCGTTCGATCATCCATCCAAAGTACCCTTCAACTGTAGGCTCAATTGCACGTGGTCTGTCAGTACTGCTGGATGGCATCTCTGAAGCTTCTGTCACATGATCTTCAAGGGCTGTATGTTCCCCTTCCCAAACTGCTGCTTCACCAAACGCTTCATCAAACGCTGTTGGCTCTCCATACGCTGCTGGCTCTGCATCGGGCTCTTCAACATTGGGTGCTCTGCGTCGTCGGCCACATGCACACAACCAAACCATGAGAAACAAAAGCCCAAGCACTGCTGTAAAAGCCATCAAACCAAGAGATGCACCTGGAGACACATCATTGCTATCTTCCTCGCATCCCTTCATTTGCAGTAGGCCCAAGACGCTCAGAATCGTCATCACATGATGTTTCTTCTGAAAAACACGGCCAGGATCTTCTGTTCCCTCAATGGCTCCTGTTGACATGTTGTACATACCAAGCAAACTCATAAGGGACCTCAGTCTGTTCGCAGGAAGTCGTTTTGTGCCGATGTCAGCTGGGTTCATGGCACCTGCTATTGCACAAAGCTTGATGGCTCCACCGCGGATCAAATCCTGAAGCCAAAGAATCCTGCAGGATAGGTGACGCACTCGTCCTACCCCTTGTCGTTGGAGTATACCTCGGGCCCCTGAGCTGTCAGTGAANCAAATCCTGAAGCCAAAGAATCCTGCAGGATAGGTGACGCACTCGTCCTACCCCTTGTCGTTGGAGTATACCTCGGGCCCCTGAGCTGTCAGTGAAAAGGTAAATTGTTGTTTTGAAACCAGTCATCCATGACACCAATCTCGCCAGCAACAATCCATCTGAAGCACCACTTGAACAAGCATAAGCTTCTGCTTCTGCACTGCTGAGGGAGACAAGTTTCTGCGTGCGTGAACTCGAAAAAAGCAAACAACCTCCCATGAAGATTGTTGAGCACGACACTGAGCGACGTGTTTGTTTGTCTGAAGCCCAGTCTGAGTCTGTATATATCTCCATGATCATTTCACCAGGCTCTGCATTGGGATAGCTATGAAACACTCCCACATTTCGGCTGCGCCACTNTATATCTCCATGATCATTTCACCAGGCTCTGCATTGGGATAGCTATGAAACACTCCCACATTTCGGCTGCGCCACTTCAGTGAAATGCAAACATCTTCATGAGCTGACAAGTATGAAACCAAATGCTTGAGCACTGTAAGACTCTTCACAGTCGGCTGAGTGCTATACGTTGCAAGGTGCCGCACAACATGTTGGCAATGCGGCAAGTCTGAAGCCAGGTAAAGCAAAATGCCAATGCACGTTCGAAAAACTTTCGCCATCTCAGGACTCAGTTCACCTGAAGTATCAAGCTGGTCCATGTCTGCATGACCTGGTGACTTCTTACCTTGCAACTTTCTGTTCAAACCAAGCAAACTGCACATCTGATCAACATGTTTGTGATGCGTCTGTATTGTCAAACGTGAATCATGTTGCAACACCATTCGCCGCTTCAAGAAGGTGACTTCGTCTCCAGGTTTCTCCATGACTTGAATGGAAACTTCGTACTTGCCCTGAAGACACTTCAAAAGTTTCTGCAAAACAAAATCACGTTTGCCAACAACAAGAATATCGTCAACATGGATGAGTACGTAGCAGCTGTTGTCCTTGCTTTTGAGGATGCAAGGATAAGGGACATGCGGGCTCATTCCCAACTCATCACGCAGTAGCTTGGTGATGTCCCTATGCCACAGCAAACTGCCGTCGCGTTGCCCTGGGAGAACTCTTCCCAAACCATAACTCATGCTGCTTCCATCTGCAAGTTGACAATTCACCACTGTTGGTGTTTCCTGTTTCAC
Organism: Symbiodinium sp. clade C Y103; assembly: GCA_003297045.1. Taxonomy (NCBI): domain Eukaryota; class Dinophyceae; order Suessiales; family Symbiodiniaceae; genus Cladocopium; species Cladocopium sp. clade C. The sequence goes on from BGPT01001029.1 coordinate 71,852, forward strand.
TGTAAGGAATGCATCTTTGACATCTATGCCAACCATGACAGCAGATGAATGTTCCCTCATCTCAAGAAACATGCTGGGCAGCAAGCGGGCAACGATTGAGGAGCTGGCCGGTGAGAACAAACTGTCTCTCTCGCTCTCCATCCATGAAAACTCACGAGCTACGAAGCGAGAACGTCGAAGCCAAATCTGTTCACCAGCTGAATTCAATTTCTCTCTCCATGTACGCACAAAGCGCGTTGAGAGGATCTTGCAATCGGCAGGCATTGTTGCACTGTCTGTCAAAACACCCATACCTGTAAGCCTTTTGATCTCCAAACCATCGGCCAAGGCGTCAAGACGCTGTAATTCACTTTCATCCAACACTGGCTCATGCTTGCCATATGGAAAGGTCAATTGTTTCAGCGCCTCCTCATCAGTGCAAACACTGTCATCGTAAAACTCATCATCGCCAAAAGTAAACTCGTAATCCTCCAAGCGCTCAATGTCATCGTCCTCAAGAGACACACTCACAGGTTGATCTTCATGTTCATACAAGCTCAAGTCTGTGCTTGTCACTTGGCTGAGTCTTCGTTTGTATTCATCATCATCAAGCTTTGGTGTCTTTGGAGCTTGTCGTCCAACATCGCTGTCGTCTAAAAGAAAACTTTCCTCCAACAAAGAAAACCCTGCATCTGCAAACTTGACCCTTTTGTGTGACTCGTCATCACCAGTTTCATCTGCACGCTTCTGTCCATGCACATCTAACACATCACCACCAACTGAACTGCTGGTAGCTTCTGCTGCAGCTTCTGGAACTGCTGGGGCTTCCACAGGCGCAGACTGCTTTGCAACTTCCCCCGCCTCAGTTTCATCCTCGAGATCCTCATTTGGATGAGCAATCGCATACTGCTCAACTTGAATGGCCTCAACATCAATTTGTGGTGGAAGTGCTGCACCAACACCAAAAGCAAGTGGCTGCGTCACACGCTTGTTGTAAACCAGTCGATTGCCTAGAGCAGCATATCCAAATTCCCAAGGCCAGTTTTCTATGTCTCCAAGTCTGCTGAGGTTGAAGGGGACTGCATGTCTACGGATACTTCGTGTCACAAAGACACCATTGGCAGTTGCTATGATGTGCAAATCACCACTCATTGTTTTGCCCATCCACACACCATGCTGCCAACGTGGGNCATTGCCAGTTTGCCGCTGTAGCTTCTGTCACTACAACGTTCGTAGGCGGTTTGCCCTGCAGCCACACTGAAATGATTGTGAAGCCAACCTGCATGTAACAAAGCCCAACAGAAAACTGGATGATTGCAACCAAAACTGATTTTACCACCAGCCACTCGATCTTCAATTTGCTGAACCAAAAGCGCTGCCTTTGCTCGTAAGATTTGCACTGTCACTTCTGCAGCTCCATTGGATTGATGATCTCCAACTGGTGCTCCTTCATCGTGAACGATGATGTCCAGATTTCTGCATGTTCGTCTAACTGCATCTGCCAGGGCCAACACTGAGGGTTCACGGTCAGTTCGAATTGCAATCTCTCGATGTTGAGTGTAAACAATGAATCTTGTCACTTCAGTTGTGAGATACTGCAAATGTTTGCCTCCTTTCTGAGGAGTTGGAATAGCAGCCATCATCTTTGTTGCTCTGTCATGAACAAACAAGCATGTCTGTTTGTCGGTTTCACCTTCCATACGACTGCAAAATCCAAAGTCAAAGGAGACAACTGAATGCCCTGCAGATTCATGAAAACTCACGGAATGTTGATCTTGGCGTGCACGATACTGATTGCAAAGCGTGCACCAAGGTTTGAAAGGCTCATGTGTCAACGCATGATTTTCAACTTCAGCTTGAGTGGGCTCTTCTGGTTTTGGTTGAGCAACTGGCTGACGTTCTAACTCACCACGAAGCCTCACTTCAGCACCATGCGCAGCAATCAAAGCCTGTGCCTTGACATGATCCACCATCCTCTGCAAACATTTTGCTTTTCCACCACGACCTGAAATGCCTAATGAACTGCAACCCGCACGCAAAACTTTGAGTGTGCAGCTCATGTTCATCACAACACCATCAACTGTCACTGTCTCTTCATCTTCAGTGAACTCAACAACACGATCTTCAGGCAATGGTTCACCCTCCTGAGAATCAACTGGGGCCTCTTGAAGTTGCTGGTCTTCTGCAAATTGCTGGTCGTCTGCAATGCTTGCGCTGTACCCCTCAGAGGGCGCTTGTTCCTGAAAGTTCGCAGGATTGGCAGTTGACCTGTCATGT
>BGPT01001029.1:74207-84964 GCA_003297045.1 Symbiodinium sp. clade C Y103
TTCGAGTGGAGTTCCTTGCGCATCGACATAGCATGTACTGGGTGCTGGGCCTTCAACACCAACGCTGGCATACTTCAAAGGCAATGCACTTGTATCAGCGCCAGAATCCAAAATTACATCACACTCATCACTGAAAGATGCAAAATGTTCCAAAGTACTGACTGCACGCACATGTTGTTTGCAGCTTGGGCTGAGGGTCCAACAACTGTCAGAATCTGTTGCTGCCATGTCAAACTGTTCACATTCACTCAAAACACGCAAGGAATGAGGACTCGAACAAGGTGATGTTGGGACTGAATGAATTGTCAAATCTTCCACATGACTGGCATGAGTGTGGTTTCCATGAACGCTGAGCAAACGAATGGCTTGGGATCCAGACCCTGTACTGACACTGGCGCCTGAGTGAGTCGTCTCGGGCTTGGGCTCATTCGATTCACCAACCAGTCGAACTTGCTGCTGCTGATCGGCCTTCCTCTTATGACAGTCTTTCTGCCAATGGCCAGCTTTTCCACAGTATGCACATGTGTTGACATCCAGTTTCTGCTTCGTCTGCATGCCACTTTGCTGACCCTTTGACTGTCCTTTGTTGTTGTAGCTCTTCCCAGCGCCTTTGCCCTTTCCAGAATCATAACCTTTGCCTTTGCCTTTGCTCTTTCCACCAGAACCACCATCTTTGCCTTTGCCTTTAGGTGGGCCTTTTCCTTTCTTTCCCTTGCCGCCCTTCTGAACCAGGTTGACCTCCATAGGGCTTGGGCCACTGTCACCCGCTGATGCATAGGAAGTCACTGCACCAATGGGACCACCACTGCATTCGATCAGGATACGGTCTTTTGTCCAAGAACTGGAAACCTTTTCATACGACACAACACGGTCTCGAACCTCTTGATACGTAGTTGCATTTGTCATNGATCAGGATACGGTCTTTTGTCCAAGAACTGGAAACCTTTTCATACGACACAACACGGTCTCGAACCTCTTGATACGTAGTTGCATTTGTCATCCCAAGTTGAATGTGCTGTTGTACTGCTTTAGGCAATGATCGAACCAGAACAGTTTGCAGGATGTCTTCTGAAATGTTCACACCTGAGGTCTTTTGGTATTCATCCCCAAGTCGTTCCAGCACCTGAATCTGTTCAAGCAAAGTGCGATCTTTGTTGAAAGCAGGAAAGCTCATGATAGTGCCTAGGATGGCCATGCTCCTCACCTTTGTACGAGGAACAAACAGTGTGTGAAGTTGCCGCCATACTTCCAGTCCATTGCAGTCTTGCACTTGACGCAGAAGTCGAAGAGGTCGGTTCNACAAACAGTGTGTGAAGTTGCCGCCATACTTCCAGTCCATTGCAGTCTTGCACTTGACGCAGAAGTCGAAGAGGTCGGTTCTTCAAAATCCCTGCTAAACTTGCATACAACTTCTTGGATCTGTTCTTGCTGGCTTGTCCTTCAGCTGTTTCTGCAAAATTCACTGTAACCTCACTATGCTGTTCAATGTAGTCCAAATCACCAGAATAAGCAGGATCCGCAAAACAAAGCCANTTGTCCTTCAGCTGTTTCTGCAAAATTCACTGTAACCTCACTATGCTGTTCAATGTAGTCCAAATCACCAGAATAAGCAGGATCCGCAAAACAAAGCCACTGACGAAAACTGAACGCAAAATCAGTCCATCCGCTCTGATCATCTGCAGATACCGCACTTCCAAATTCCTTTGGACACTGCACTGTCTTATTGGCTTCAGCAAAGCCACCTTGTCGTTGAAGTCCAGCTTCCCTAAGTGCCATCGCCGCATCTGCAGCCGCACGTGCAGCTTGCTGCACCGACTGCACCAACACTTGGGCATCTGTCATGGGAGCCTGTTCAGTCTGCATAGGCTGCTGCTCAACTCCGCTCATCCCCAAATCGCTGCAAGCTGCAACTGATGAAAATCAAGGATAAAACAAGCACACGTCTGTAAACCAATGCACAACGTACCACAGCAAAGTCACAAATGCCAGGCAGATTGATTGGTCTAGGAAATGATTGTAAATTGCCAAGCCAGAAAACCAAGCAAAGCTGAATCCAAGATTGTCGCACCACACCAAATTGCAGCGTCACTCCAGTGACTGTTCCAGGGAGCCTCAAAGGCCNTGCCAAGCCAGAAAACCAAGCAAAGCTGAATCCAAGATTGTCGCACCACACCAAATTGCAGCGTCACTCCAGTGACTGTTCCAGGGAGCCTCAAAGGCCAGAGATGCAGCACCGAAAGCTATGGCGCTCTAAGAACCCTTGGTGGATAGGTTTCGGTCCACCGGGGATTGGGTCCTGTCCCCTGGAGCTCACCACTATCCGCAGATGAGTGGATCACNCTATGGCGCTCTAAGAACCCTTGGTGGATAGGTTTCGGTCCACCGGGGATTGGGTCCTGTCCCCTGGAGCTCACCACTATCCGCAGATGAGTGGATCACTGCTCCGCTACCATGTCAATTTTCCTCGATCCAAAAGCGCCTCAAAGAACATGCTTCTCGATTGTGCGCGTCATCACATGAGACTTGCACTGAACTGCAACAACTAATATACGCTATTGGAGCTATGACTGCACATGCGGAAATGATATTCATATAGAGTTCCTGTACAGAGGTGGTCTTGCCAAGACACCTCTTTTGGAGATCTTGCACTGAGACATGATCTTGCCAAGAGGTCTCTTGCATAGATCTTCCCAAGAGAGCTTCTACAGAGATCTCATACAGAGATCTTGGAAAGAGATCTTGCCAGGACACTTCTTTTGGACATCCTGTACAGGGACGCATAGAGATCTGTCGCAGAGATCTTGCCAAGAGGTCTCGTACATAGATCTTGCCAAGAGAGCTGTTTTAGAGAGCTTCTACAGGGATCTCATCAAAAGATCTTGCCAAAAGACCTCTAAAAGACAACTTGTACAGATATTTTGCCAGGACACCATCACCATCCTCCAGCTCATTTTCCACATTATCATCCTCATCCTCATCCTCCTCAACATCATCATCCTCAACATCATCATCCTCCACCTCATCATCCTCAACATAATCTTCCTTCACCTCCTCATCCTCAACACCATCATCCTCAACATCATCGCCCGCAACAGTATCATCATCATCATCATCATCATCATCATCATCATCATCATCATCATCATCATCATCATCATCATCATCCTCAACATTATCATACATGGTCACATATTATTTTCATACCTTACATTATCATGCATTATCCTCACACCCCCACACTGTTTGGGGTCTCTTGCCGGGTACTTTGCCAAGATTTGCCAAGTAAGTTGTTTAGAAATGGTTTCATGTTTTTTCTGCTTAGGTTGCAAAATGTTACAAACCATTCAGGAGGCCTCATTTGCCTCGAGCCATGGCAGCCAAGGCCTGTCTTGCCATCATCGCAACTATTGCGACTTCCCTTGAGTCTCAACAGTGCCCGCAGGCCTCAGTGTTTTGTTTGGCATTGCTTGGCACTTCACATCTTTTTCATTTTTCAAAAGGAAAAAAGAACCGAAAAGGTGTCAAAAGAATTCCCTGTGCCCGTTTTCACCCGTTTTCTGCGTCGAAAAGGTCTCGATACCAGGTTTTTGAGATTTGTGCAGTATGGCGTCGGAATTTCATATTGCGGCAGGCACCAACTATCCCGTGCTCGCTCAGACTTGGCCGAGCGGTGTCAGGTTTCCAGCTTACAGCGAAATGTGCCAAAACAAGATTTTTCGTTTAAAAAAAAACATCCCATGATTTTCATGCATTTGATTCGCTCAACAAAAATCAAGCCATGTGGGACCCATGTGGGACCCATGTGGGTCATGTGTCAATCAACTCTTTGAGACGCAAGGTTGGTCCAGTTGCTGTATGAAATCCCAAGAAGTCGCCGACACATTTGTTTCCCCCTGGCTCAAGTAAAAACCATGCTACCCAAGGCACATGTCATGGACATGAACTACACGATCCTACATGCCATAGCAAACTGGCCATCATACATCTGACTCTCACATTAGCAGAGAAATACGGAAACCAAATGCAAATGTGACATGCAAAGGACTTAGAAACAACTTAGATATTCTTTGAATATTGTTTGAATATTGAGTGTTTTTCCTGATTTTGAAATGGCAATGTCCCGCCCGCCTTCTCGGCCAAAGACTGCCCCTGCCAATGTGAACGCGCATTCCTTTCGAGACCGCGATAAGAAGAAAGAGAGGCCTTTTGTGGTGTGGCTGAGGTGGTCAAAGTTGGAAAGCGAAAGGATGCAAAAGGGGAACGACAGAAAGTAGCAAAAGAGGGAGGAGAAGAAAGTAGGGAGGACAGATTGAAGGAAAGAAAGAGCACTCTGAGAGGCAAACGTCTTACGCTAGACTAGGATTGATTTGGATATGCCTCGATATGTTGGATTTTTTGCTGGTTTGAATTCCTTGGGATCCAAGACACAGCGCTTGACGCCAGCTTCTGAAAGACAAGTCATGGCAGCTTCAAGATTATACTCTTGATGTCCGTGGATGTTGGATGTGTCTTGCTTTGTTTGGGTTCAATGTGAAACAGGATTGTGACTATGTTGAGAAGCAGACACAGTCACGGAGTGAAAATGGCCTGTCAAAGACACTGGAGCTAAAGATGAGCAGTTGGAACTGGTAGGACATGGGAAAATTAATGAACATGAAGTATGAAGGATTCCGAGCACAACCCATCAGAACATCACAAGAGCGTTTGCCAGCACAATCTAAGATCACAACATGCTTGGGAGGCAAATCTCTGAACGCGAATTTGGTGTGCACTACGAGACAGAGAAGGAACGAGTGCAACGGCATGAGGCCATCCCATGTCAAAGGCTTCTCCTCATATCATGACAGATATGTATCCGATATGACAGACTGCATGACAAAGTTTTGCAAACTCCTAGAACAAAGAGCTGAGATGACAGATGGAAGACCTAAAATTTGAATAAAATTTGACTAAAATTTGAATGATTGCTGATGCTACTCTGCAAGTAGAGCCCGGGCAAGCCGGGTGTCAACGTTTCCAAGGGGTAGGAAGCCCAAAGAGAAGGCAAAGGAACGCAACGCGGCGACCTGGTTCCCAAAGCGTTCATTTCTGTCAATTTTCCTGGCATCTTTTTCTCCTGGAAACTTGTTCTCTTCTCTTCCCTCCCTTGACAACCCTTTCTGTTGACATCGCTTTCCCTTGACAATTTTTCCCTTTAGCATCTCTTTTGTTGACAGCTCTTTCTGATGTCACCACTTTCCGTGGACACATCCTTCTCTTATCCAATTTTCCCTTGACATCTCTTTCTTTTGCCATTTACTCGGCTTGACGATTTTCTCCCTCAAAACCATTTCTCTCAGTCCTTCTCTATTCTCAAGGTTCTCTGCTCTCTAGTCTTATCACCTCCCTTCTCTTTTCTATTTTCTAGTCTTTTTTCTGGTCTCTACCAATTTCTTTTCTCTACTCTCCTCCTCTCTATTCTCAAGGTTTGTTAATTCTCTATGTAGTCTTCTGTGCTCTCTTTTGTTTTGCATTTTTCTCTTCTCCACCCTCTTTGACTCTTTGACTATATTATTATGCACCCATCAATTCTGATGAGACTCTCATCACACTCATCACATTTCCGAGCTTCAGAAATGCTCACCTGTTTCCAGATGCTTGCAGGCTGAAAACCACGGCAACATGCTCTCGCGCGACCCATGGCCGCCCAATCAACATGCACCTTTGCATTTAACGCCACGAGATACTCGCTGCAACACCCGTTTGCGAACGCGAGATTCGAGGTGCCCTAGCAGTGCAGAGTGTTTTTTATTTTTGATAACAATCTTCATCTGAATCAGTTTGAACAATCTTTGATCAATTTGATTATATCAGTCTTGACTGTCATTCAGCATTACTAGGATTCAATAGGTCATTGCGCTTGCCGCGGCCTTGTCTTTGATATCCTGTGAATCTGTTGCTTGAAGTTCTATGTGCCGTACATCTTGCACAGCGAAGTCAGCCTATGCTTATCGCTTTGTTGGGATTTGCCTGTTGTCTCTGAATTTCCCTAAGGCCCAAGCCGATCATTGACACTATCGGTGAATATTTGGTGAGTGAAATTCGTTTGCCCTATTCGCCCGGATATCCAGAGCTACGTGAGAAACCAAAGATTGTTCCTGGAGCTCCGCGGAATGAATTCTGTCCACTGAAACAAGGTGCATATCTGAGGCTTTGACGCACTTGGGGTGCACAAGCACATCACAAGCACATCACAGTACAGTAAATCAAGCGATGTACCACGTTTTTCCATGATTTACCCTATGTGCTTGAACAAAATTGCTGATCTCCGAACACATTTGCCCTAGCCAACCATGTTTTTTCTCCTTAATCTGGGATGCAGAAGTTCAGAAGTTCAAACTGTTCATGTCTTTGGTCCTTGAGAACTATGCCAAAAGGATACAGTACATCATAGTGTACCAAAGAACGACCCTCATTCAGGATTCACGAAACCAACTATCTACAATTCAAACACATAGAGCGAATGGCTCCCATGAGTCATGCCGAGTCGGGTTCATTGCTTAGTGGTCTGGAGAATTCTAGTTACCAAATAAGGTATATAGGATTGGATTCCCAAAGGTTGTGTTGCGTGGTGGAAAATACCGAAACAAAGTTGAACACTTGGAAAAACGAATCTTTGATATATCGACTTCTGCGGCAGGCCTGTTTCTAGGCTTGGCCTATTGCCATGCTGACTTGCACGTAATTGCATCACCAGGCGTCCTAGGTGATATTTGAGGATCAGGTGAGGATCTTTGTTGGATGGAGTCTCACAAGTCTTCTCCATACTGCTTCGATAAACAGAAATTGTTGAAAGTGAAAGGGATCGAGTTCAGAAAGCCGTTCTAAAAACAGGGTTGCTCTCTCTCTCTCTCACACACACACACACGCATCCACAAAAACTCGCAAGACCATACCTCTGCTGCATTCTATGGTAGAAGTTTGTGACATGTTGCATGATTTGGTGTCGGTTTTGAATTTGTTAGATGTGTTTTTTTTTTTGCCTAAAGTAGATGAACACGTCGATCATACTGGATCAGTTTGGACTTAGGAAGTCGTCGCCTTCCCCGATCTACATTCAAGAGCCATGGTCAGACCGAGCGCACGCACAGTGCTGGGGAAAGATTCGCTAGGACTTGATGACTTCTTGATGCATGGTAGGGTGCTGCCCAAAGGTGCAGCTGAGAATATGGCCCCAGCAAAGTCTTGTTCCTTAGAGCTGGTTGTAGCTTTGTTTTTCCCAGAACTTGCTAAACATGAATGTTGTTTTCACTCTAAAGGGTGTTTTTGCCAGCACTGTTTCTCCGTTGTGACTGGGCAAGACTTGCGGCAGTTGCGTTCCATAGATAATTTTGAAGAACCCGTTCTTGCCAGATGTCTCACTGCCGAAAAAAGATCGATCCATATCATGTGCGGAGCACATGCTTGGCTAGATCCTTCGTGAAGCGTGGACAAAGCAGGGGCTTCAGGTTGCGGCAAAGATTTCTGTGGCTCGAATCTCAAGATTTCGTACATTCAGTCAGCAGTCAACCCTCCTGGTTAGGGTGAATTTGATGATGTTTGTACAGCAGAATGACCGCCGTCATGGTGGCACATGCATTTGATGGATGAATCTGCTGAAATTGGTAGATTCACAACCTGGCATGTGGATAAAAAAGGTTTTTGGCTGCAGCTGCTTTGGGATTTGTTGATATTCTGTAGGTTGGAACATGTCAATGTATAAATTAGTCAGCAAGGCTGGCATGTCTTGTTAGGCGCTGCATTGGATCTATGGGATTGAGCAAGACAGCAATTATGTGGATGCCTCAGATATCCTCAGATGGGTTTTGGAGTCTTCAAATGTCTTCAACCAATCTCATACTTGTACGTCTAGACACCGTGAGGGAAAGAAGCTGACCCAGTCTGAAGGTACCCAGAGCCTCAGTTTCCCCCCTTTTCACCCCTTCCCACTTTTGAGGCTGTCCACTCTGAGGCCGTTTATGCAGAATCCGAGATGTTTGGACTGATGCTGCTGCGGGATAGATTGCAAGAAGTGACTTGGCAAAGTGTCACAGAAAAGCATCAAGCTTTACGTCTATGTTGCGAGATGTTGGGAGGTAACCCAACCGAAAACGCATGGTGGCATAGTTTATTTTCTCCATAAGTATAGATATACTAGTACACACATATTTATATATATATACATATATATACTATGATAAATCAAAATTGCCTTGTTCCAACACTTTGGCGTGGCTCCCACTGTACTTCAGCAGGCTCCACTCCCAAGCCAAGTTCCAAATGTTGAAATCACTCCAAGACTCACAAGAAGAATCATACACCACTTTTGATACACATCATTTATACCCAAATTATACAAGAATCACACTGCATCACACTGCATCACACTGCATCACACTGCATCACACTGCATCACACTGCATCGCACTGCATCGCACTGCATCACACTGCATCACACTGCATCCGACTGCCTGTTTGCGCTCTTGTGCTCTGCCAGGTGCTCGGTGCAGGACATTTGGGGATTCTTGTCTTACAAATTATTTGTTTGAATGTGGCAAATTTGTTTGTCTTTGTATTTGAGAGTTGCAAGAGTTGCAAGAGTTGAAAGTGGCAAGTTTTCCAAGTGGTTGCTGCTTTGCTTCGGTTGCTGGGAATCATGCATTTGCAAAAACATTTCTTGGCTTCAACCACTTGGGCTGCAGAGTGTGCGGCCAAGAAGAGGGCAACTCAAAAGCAGAGCTCGAATTGTTTGAATCACTCGAATCAGTCCAATTCTGATACAATCTTTCCAACAAGGTTTCAGAAGACAGTTTCGCAAGGCCTTTCTGAGGCCAAGCATCACAACACTTGTGCTGTGCATAATGCCCATCCGTTCCAATTCATGAAATTCATCTCGATTCTCTATGGTGACGCATTGCGCAATTATGATGAGAACCAGAACTCAACTTCCACTGACAGCCACAATTGGGAACAGACTTGTCAGTGTAACAAACCGGACTTGATCAGCTTGGCCCTCTTCAACATGTTCCTTTCATTTATATTCACGTTGATTCACTTGTATTCATATCGATATATTGAAATGATTTCATGTGTGTTCACACATTCATTTATTCCGAAGTATTCTATTTAATTTATGTACTCATTTATCTCATTTGGCTTCATTTGTCTGCATTTGGCCTCAGCTGTATACGCATATAGTCAGCTGTATATGCATGCAATCAGTTGTCTTTGTTGGTGTTCATTTGCGTGTATTTGTATTTGTTTAATGTGCCTTCGCAAGCATTCAGCTGCCGTCATTTGTAGTCAAATGATTTGTCAAATTTCATTCCAATGTATTCATTAAATGTATTCATTTATTTCACATTTGTTTCACATTTGTTTCACATTTGTCATTTCACATTTGTTTCACATGTGTTTCATATTTGTTTCATGTGCAATCGCGTTGTGGAAGCGAAGTTGCATATCCCCGAGGTGGACGAAGTTGCCATCAGATGCCGCGGGCCTGGTGTGGCATCTCAGGAGACAAAACATGCATCAGGCGAGAACCTCGACTCAAAGAATTCCTGTCCCGTAAGAACCAAAGTATTTCACTCAAGTTCGATATTGAAATGTATTAATCATTATTCATCTATATATATATATATGATCTTTTCCTTTGCAAATGGCAGGCTGCACATGTTTACAGATGTTCTGCATGAAATTCATGAAACGACTCTCAGAGGCCCTGCTTCATGCGGAGCTTGCTGCAACGATCCCACCGGAGGAGCTGTGCGTGGCGTGGTGGCGTCATGGCATGGGCTGTGTCACTGTAATTCTTTGGCGATGGCATGCGACAGCCATTGACTAGTCTCCATCGCATACAGTCAACAGGTCACCGTTCATTATGTTCATTATATTGATTGTTGTTCCTTGAAGACCTTCGTTTGCTCTTCGACGCTTTGATTTCTTTGAAGGAGCCTGCAGAGCCGATTGAGATCTCAGGCGCTTTGGAGTTAGAGCCCAATGCTGTCAGCCAGAGACCCAATTCACCCCGACAGATCTTCGCTGCCGAGCAGATCCAAGCAGTTTCTGCTTGAAAGTCCGCTGGTGTCCCATGTCCACGGTCACCCGTATCTCGCAATTGATTTGACAGAGTGCAAGGCCCTCTGCAAGATTGATAGACATGAGCCAACGGCGGTCATGTCTATTCCAACCTGAAGTGCTATGTGAAGTGAGGGCTGATGTGAAGGGCTGATCTTGAACATGTTCTTTTAGAGACAGAGATACAAAGACAGAGGTAAACGGTACGGTGTACACGTCAAGGACAATCGTGTCAACATGCATGTACAACGCACATACCCTGCCATCCCTGCGCAACAATGCATGTCAGTATGATGCATGATGCTCACTTGCACTACATTTGCACACAAAACAAAGGGTGACAGACCTAGACCTAAAGACAGAACAAATGCAATACGTGTACGTGGATACAAAGCCATATACAGATACTCACTCTGCACAGAAGATCCTCATGCAATGGGCATGTCTATCTGCACATCTTTTGCATGCCTGAGCGCTTCCATCTTGCATCTAGACGTCTCCGCAATTATGATCAATTTTATGTGTATATAATTGTATAATATAATATATATATATATAGAATATATATATAATATGTATGTATGTATGTATGTATGTATGTATGTATGTATGTATGTATGTATGTATGTATGTATGTATGTATGTATGTATGTATGTAT
>BGPT01001029.1:85040-99481 GCA_003297045.1 Symbiodinium sp. clade C Y103
TATGTATGTATGTATGTATGTATGTATGTATGTATGTATGTATGTATGTATGTATGTATGTATGTATGTATGTATGTATGTATGTATGTATGTATGATAATATTGTTTATGTCATTGTACATCTGTATGCAATGGGTATATCTCACCTGCCCTCCAGTCTGCCATCTGGCCATCTCCATGCGACTCTGAGGAAGTGAGATTGCTGCGATACGGAAGCAGTTGGCTGCTCTTGTGCCAGCGTACCTTGGTTCGGGAGTGGAGCCATCATAGTCGTACAGTAGTACAAAAAATTGGCGAAATGAAACACCAAAAGCAAACAACAAAAACTCTTGTGAGACCCGCAGCTCGAATAGGAAAAAATGTTGAGATTTTGTCACTTTCCGGTGAAACTTGGCCAATTCGAGCTGCACATTTTTTTGCGTTCTCCTCACTCCGAACTGCTTCATGGGGTCAAATCTGGTCCAGTCCTCTGGTCTGACTATGGTGTGTTTGTGTGTGATTGCTTCATCGTTTCTTGTGGTCTTGGAATGCCTTGGACATTTGCAAAAGAGTTCATGCGATTTGTATTAGCCTGTGGAGGATCTGTGAGGGGTTTGTGTGTATTGTCTCGCACATTGTAGGTCTATAGGTGTCGTATGGTGGCGTGCGTCCATTCTCCATGCTGCGCTTCTTGAAGGCTGTCCATCGCTTTTCCTGATGCGCTGAGGTCAGCGCAATTGATTTGGTCCACAGCAACGGAACGCTTGAGCGCAGACCTTGTTATTTACTTTGACATCTCAATTAGGTGGTTGATGGTGGCCTTATATATATATATATACAAATATTTATATATATACAAATATATATATATATACAAATATATATATATATACAAATATACAAATATATATATATACAAATATATACAAATATGTATATATATATACAAATATATATAGTTTTCTCATTTGTCATCTGTTGCCTTTGCTCATTTTATACGACAGACTGAGAGGACTGAGAGGAATTCAACTCAGTTGGAGAAGCAGTGCGGATGTGTAACACGTGTAACACCCACATGAGAAACCACGGAGAAACCGCTGACATTTTGTTCTCCTGCCAGCTTGACAAATCTCTGAGGCGAGGAGTTCTCAGCACTGGTGGCCTTGCAATTCCGCTTGCAGGAAGCAGAGAATGGCAGAGAAATAGGGAAAGTATGGGAAAGTGAGATTTGTCAAGTCGAAAGTTGTATTTTTTTGAGCTGAAACATTGTGAAACAGCCGTGTGATGAATCGGAGTTTGAAGATAGACTGAGCTCACAGAGTTGTTCCAGGATGACCTCATACGACATGCCTGTAGTATATGTTCACTTTTTGCCCATTTTGTACAAGAGTGGATCACAGACCAACACCTTGCTAAGAAATGATATATATATATATGTATATAAATGAAGAAACGATGAGAACAGAAACACTTTTTATGCCAAATTCACTTCAAGAAAGTGACATGTAGCCACAATGTAGCTTCTGTTGGGCATGTGTTGGCTTTGGAATTGTGATATTGTGGGGCAAGAAGGGCAAGAGCCTACTGGACATTTGGGTCATTTGGATCATTTGAGTCATTTGAGTCATTCCAGTTCTGTGAGTCCAAACTGCTCGTTTGGAGCTGGATTTTAGTCTTGCGCAATGAGACAAACGACATACTACCAGTGTATTGTCAAATGCGCCGAACTTTGCAGTCGGTCAGCTCCTCCAACGCGACACCAAATGGCACAGTGCCTTGGAATGCCTTGGAATCAAAATTGATGGTGCTGTTCTGATGTGATCTGTTTGATGTACTGATCTGTATTTGATCTGTACTGGTTGTATTCTAATCATTTGGATGTCAAATCATTCTTGATATATTTGATATTGTATCAGCGCATGACTACACTGTAGACTCAGACCACATTTACACATCAATTCCATTCTCATTATGAACGTATCCAATGCATATTCAGATATGCACGGACAAACCTCTCCCTGTATATTCGCACAACACATGGATAAAAATATATATGCATTACATATGCATTGGTATACTCTCTCCATATGCGCTTGCACACTTGCGCATAGACATGATACACATGCATCTATGCACTCATGTGATATATGTGACACTACAGTATCCTTGGATTGTGGTGGTGCACACGCTCATAGGCCCTAGGATGTCACATGCCAGGAGCTGGGATAGGATGCTCAGACTCATTCCAACTCCATCTCCATTTCATGTCTCCGAGTGCTGACAAGTTGATTTTAGGACTGTGAGTCACTGTAAGTCTCTGTAGGTTGCGGGTAGTATGGCACCTGAGTCGGAGAGTAATTGTTAAGTAATTGTTCAAGATTCAGGATGCAGTTTTCGAAGAAGGGCCTCTCCCTAGCACCTTCTTGATCTTTCTTATCTCCCGTGGCATCTTCTGTGTAGCGGGTGGTTTGGAACATTTTTAAGAGGGCGTCCTTCAATTTTTGTGTTTATTGTTGTGAAAGTTGTGAACGTAGATCCGCCAACCATTTGTGGAAGCCAAACCAATTCTTGGTCCTTTCCTTTGAGGCTCATGAGATCGTTTCAAGCATGTCCCGCAGAAACGACGATGCCTTGATCTCAGCACATGATTTTTGCCCACAGTGAGTGGCAGCCAACAATTCTGAAGCCCAGATGATCGACTTGGAATTCTTTGCTAAGATTCCTGCCATCCCGGGGGTCCAAGATGCCCTCATAGAATACACATCTACTATATACATTATGTGCAGACAGTACAAAAAATATATATATATACACGCACACACACACATATCCTCCATCTTACATCAATATCTAGATCAATGCTAAATCAATAGATCACAATGGCTGCGAGGGCATTCACTGCTGATTTTGCGGTGCTTAGTGAGTGGAGCTGATTGTTGGGGGCAGTTTGCATACCAGAGTGTTTCATGTGCCGTATGTTTTATTTTTTTTGTCTTCCTGGCCCGTGAGTGCGATCCAGTGTGTGCTTGGACGCGTGTGACTCTCTGATGGACTGCACCCTGGAGAGGTGGCATTGCTGACGGGAGGACCATTCGCAACAAAGCTTGATGGTCTGCAGCCGCCACAGCCCCAATCTCTATCTCTGCCAGGTCTGCCAGGAACGGCAAAGGTTTTCTTGCATAAAGCATAAGTTGAAGCATCATGAAGGATTGAAGAGGTTTTGTTCCAGGCTCCAGTTGGCCTGACCACAGAGAAAAAGACACAGAATGCTCGGCCCTGCCGCGCCAACTTTTTGAGGTGAGTTACTTCGAGTTACTTTGCTTTCCTGTGATCTGGTTCCCAAGTGAACTGTCACTGAGGGTCGCGGAACTGCTCACCAAGAGCACTTTTGTGCGGATGGATAACAATCCGGATGGTGAAGCTGCGCATGTGCTGAAAGAATTGCAGATCAATGCTGCGGGCCCCAGCTGGGTACGGCCTTGGAAGCCGAAGAAACATGAAAGAAACATGAAAGAAACAGATTCAAGAATCATGAGAGAAGCTTTGAACAACGGAAGTCAAATTTGGTCTAGTCAGTACATGTCAAGACCCCAATGAAGAGTCTGGCCACCAAACCGAATCTAAATGTGTTTTGGTGCACGTTGATATTTGCTTCGCTTCGCAGGAGCGGGTGTAATAGTTTAGCAGCTTAGCAAGTTGACTTGACCGGTCCAGCGCCACCTATGAGCGAAATGCACGTGTCCTATCGTGTCCTTGGAAACATGTCGCGCAGTTTCCTGTTTTCTTTGTTGCCTCATACCAAGCGTAATTGAAATTGCAAAGTGATCACAACTCGACACTTTCCCAGGCCGCACAGAGGTCATGAGAGCACCTGAGCGCACCGTTAGCCAAATTGATTCCGCCATTCAGCCTTGAGAACTTTGGGTTGACTTTGAGATACTTTGAGTAGTAAGTCAAGGTTGAGTCAAGCATCGTCACAGCACTCTTGAGAACCTCTGGTAGCAGCCGCGAAGGTTCCTTGCCAATGAGCCTTCAATGTGACGCCCCGATGTAACAAAAAACTCAGCAAAAGTATGCAACATGGCTATGATTACGTGCGGCGACAGAGCGCAGCTCTTCTTCTCTTCTGTCTGTATTCTTTTTTGCATTCATTGCTAATCATGCTTTGCGTCAGAAGTCAAGGACGGATGTGAGTTGAAGTATTCCTGAGAAAATGTTCAATAATTGAGCTGGCCAATAGTCCAACTCGCACTTTGTTTGAGAGCTCGCGTCTCTTGCTGTACAAGCACTACTTCACAAAGTGTTCGCACGCTCCACGCTTGCAGGGTTGACATCTGGCTGTTCTGATTCCCGTTTTGGAGAAGTGCGTGGCATTGTGGGGTATTGCTGTAGTGTGCCCAGCTCGCACGGATTTGAGGCCTGCTTGGAAGACTTGGTCTTTGGTCTGTGGTTCGGATTCCCAGTCGAAACAAGTCGAAACAAGTCGAAACCGTGCATTCTTTGAGGTTGTGTTCAGGAGTGACAAGAGCTGCTGTTTTGACGCACGTGATCGCACGTGTGTATTTTGGAGCGAGTTGGTTTCGAAATTTCAAGTTTGTATGTTGGATGGGTGACATTTGGATCATGTCGCCTTTTATGAGATATCGCTGGTGCTGAGCTGCTTTCGAGCGGTGTTTTTCTTTGTCACTAAATTTGGACATCATTTACATCATCCCATCACTATCCAATAGTGATATCCTTGTAATATCTTCATATATCTTCTAGTTCAACTAATGATCACCAATGATTGTCACAATATGTCACAATGCTTCATGCTCCCGTCATCTGATGCGTGTCAAGGTGAGTAGGGACCTACCTGTCTCTTGCTTCGTCCAATGTATTTTTCCCCTAAGGGCTACATAGCGGCTACATGTCAGGTAAAGCAGCAATGCACAATAATGCACATTTCGTTTTGAAATGTTTTGAAGATATGCAATATTATACAGTATCTATTGTATCTTTTGCTTTGAATCTCCACAAGTGCCTTTTCAAAGAAACTAATTATGCAAGAAATTCCAGAGTGTAGAGGCTGTGGAGGGTGGAAGATTGACAGGGCTCGCTGGAGCCAGCATGACGTACACAGAGTTGAAATGAGTTGAATATGTTCCAAGATGTTCCAAGATGTTCCAAGATATTCCAAGATGTTCCAAGATGTTCCAAGATGTTCCAAGATGTTCCAAGATGTTCCAAGATGTCCTCGCAGTGCTTACCCATGTCCCAACGGGCAAGTGAATGTGAGTGAAATCTAATATTTAAAGTTACTTAAATATATTCATAAATTTCCAACATATGTGTGTCATTTTTGTTTGCTTTCTTCACTCCTTTGATAGCCTTCTTTGGAGTGCCTTGTAAGATCTTGTAAGTATTCTTGTTCATTCTTAGGATGTGTTCCTTTGTTCATCACTCTCTCTTCATTGATAGTCTTCGTGAAATCCGAAGATCACCATGGACCTATGTGCAAATTTTGCCAAATATTTTCTTCTCTGCATCTTTTCCTTTTGATGCATGTTGATTCATGTTGTATCTCTTTGGCCCCTTTCTTTTCCGTGGCGAACCTATTGAATTATCAGGTAAGTATCAGGTGCTTCTGGTGCTACGTCAGTTCACTCGTTTAGTGTGCATCTCTGTGCCAGTCTAAGGTCTTGGGGACGGTTGATGTCAAAGAACCGTGAACGGCGTACCCAAGAGATCTTAGGCCGGGGGATGCCGGAGGCAAAACGTACACAACGTGACTCGAATTCAAGTAGCAGTTGCAATGTGTACAGCTCACATTTGAACAAAAAGTGAAATCGATTCAGAACAAACCGTTTTGTTCTTTGCTTGTTTATTCTTGGTTTTGATTCAAAATGCAGATAAACATGCACGGAACTAAATGGCTTATTGAAAGAATACCTTCTTAAACACAATGATGTGCCAAGGAACCACAAGCATGATCACAGGCAAATTCTGTCACTGCGATCGCCCTAGAAATATATTCCCTTCGTGGGCGATGATAGAATGACTGTCAACGACCCACCAAGTTTCAATGTCAATCATCTTCCGATCGGTGTTCTGCCCGTGAGTTGGGATTGAGCAACTGTTGAGCAGAATTGTTGAGAACACGAGCAACTGGGCTTCAGATGCTTCAGGATTCTTGGATCATCTCCACAACGTTGCAGCCTCAGACATGGCCTCATGACCTGGTGACCCGCTTGGGACAAAACAGGAAAGCGAAACGACCAAACGATCTCAAACAATAGAAGGAAGCCGGCTAGGCGACAAAACTGAACATTATATGATATGTATGTGTACGTATACATTATTATGTAAACATTGAATGAATGCGTATATTAAGATATATACAATATACATGTATATACATATATGCATATATATATATATGCATATATGTAAACACGTATATGTACCATAGATATAGATGTTTTCTCTGGCTAGACAACTCGTGATCGACCAGTACAACCTCACCTCTACCCGTTTATATTCCAAGTAATCTCCTCACTTGGGCTTCAAGAGGCACCCAATCCAGGTGGCAGACTTGGGTAATTAACCAAAATGATATGTAATTATGGTGCCTTTGGTACCTTGTAGAACGCGTTCTTCCAAACAGGCAACAAGCGCCCCAAGAAGCACTCGCCAGATCACCAAATGTGACACACAGAGGAAACACAATGTCTGAGGAGGCAGGAAAGAGACACGAAGACAGTGCACTCAAAACTATGCCGCAACAACAGATACCATAGGTCATAGGTCGAAAACAATTTTTGTTAGCTACACTGCTGGCTGCTTCACATACGAAAATGACGCGCGCAGTTGGTTTCATGATGTTTCCCAGCAATCTGAAGCAAGCAAATGGCATCATTGGTTAGTCAGTCGTCATTCGGTCATTCAGACTGCCGGAAGACTTTTCACACCACTGAACGGGCGGGCTACAGGTGTTGAAGTTCAGAGCCGCAGCAGTGGAGGCTGCCAAGTTGCAAGAGACAACATGCGATGAAAAGCATTCCCTTTTGCGTCAGATATTTTACACAGTTTCCAATCAGTTTCTCTTCATTTGCGTATTTAACGTCGAAATATGATCCTTCTAAGAATGCAACATTGGGGTGTGCGAAACCATCAGAAACTTGTTTGAACACCATTGGACACCCATTCCACTGGGACACTGAGCAAAGATGGGATATCTGCAATCCGCGGCAGGTTTCGCCACAGCACACAGAAATGCCTAAAGTCAATGCCTAAAGCCAAACGGCTCCTTAACTATACTTCTTTCGTGGCAATGGTGGGTGATCTTGTCGTGCTCACACCCACACATACACCACATGTTTTGCTTTAGGCACATAGCTATTAGGTACGTCCTCTTGTGTTCTGGTTAGGCGTTGTAGCGTTGCAGAGAGTCTGGAAAGTAGCAACACTTGTTGCAAAATGTGCAAGTCAAGAATCAACTTCTCCGAATCTTCGCCACCAGCAAGCCAAACAAGAAACAAACAATCTGCAGGTGCAAACCATTGAAGAAGGCCATGTGCTGGTGACTACACCAGAGCTGGACTGGCTGGAGGCGCAAGGGCAGCGTTGAATCGTTCGAGGGTGGGAAGATGTTGGAAGATGTTGGAAGAAGTTGAGATTGAGATGGCTTGATCCATTCCGCGAGTCCGGAGAGATCCGTGAATCGAACCGTTGGAGGTCAGACAATTGAACAAATTTGAACAAACCACTCTTGTCCAGTCTTGAAGATTTCAGCATGTGTGGCGGAACCATTGCCTGACCCAAGCTTTCCAATACGCACCACAAGAAAGGCGTTTACCGACTGATGATAACATGTCACACTACTATTCTTAGATGCTCATCATACGGAAGACTGCCTCACAATCAGGCGACCAAGGAGTCAATGAAAGAGAAGAGAGAGTCCATGGAGGCCTCATAGAAATCAGGGATGATGTCTTTGGCAGATCTTAGTGCTCAGAGCGTCGACCAATTGGGAGGAG
Source organism: Symbiodinium sp. clade C Y103 (assembly GCA_003297045.1). Lineage (NCBI taxonomy): Eukaryota > Dinophyceae > Suessiales > Symbiodiniaceae > Cladocopium > Cladocopium sp. clade C. The sequence continues at coordinate 93,038 of BGPT01001029.1, forward strand.
CAGGAAGATCATAATGAAGTGATTTAGCTCCATTTTGCCAGCCATTTGGCCAGCCATTGTGTTTGCCATTTGGCCAGCAATGGCCAGCATTTCATTTCATTACCATTTCAAATCATGGCTCGGAGATGCACCATCCAGTAGTGCCTATCTATCCGAGCCGAGGGACGGAGGCAAAGACCAACCTTTGCTGGTTCAAGGTTTTCACAGGGTTTAACTGATGCACCGCACCAGAAGGTGCGAATTGTAATGAATTGTAGAACTTCGAATTGGCTGGCTGGATTTTGGCACAGGAAATTGACCGTGGAATAACCTGGCCAGAACCAGTAGCACAGTCAACTTTAGCCCTATATTTGAGCTTTCAAAACAACTTGAACCTCTCCACATAGAATTGAATCCCACAAGGTTGCCTCTTTTCCGTTTGTCAGAGTCCTGTTCCATCCTGTTCCCCTATGTGGAGAAACAAGAGACTGTCACTTCGACAAGCGCAATTCTTGACCTGGCAGGCTCAATTCCGTGCAGACGTGGCTGCTCGCGCTGTAAGGATGGTATTTGAGGCAAGCGTATTTCATCGTATTTCTCTGATTTTCTATGTATTGCCCTGCATCATGAGCATCTAACATCATTCAGCTGTCTCACCATTGTCTCACCTCGGCTCTCTTTGAGATCTTTGAGGAGATCTTTGAGACTCAAATTTGCAGGTGGACCGCGTGCATCGCTGCCAACGAAATCTGAAAGCAGCGGCTGGAGAGTTGCAAAGTCGCCTGCAAGGAGAGGTGATGGACCAGGCGGCACTGGCGCCAGCACTTCAGAACTCCAAATTTGCCTTGTCAAAGGTGCCACAGAATTCTGTCAAACATATGCCATGCGAATGCACAGATATGCCAAGATGGACTTGGCACACGGATGCACACGGTAATTTGATGTATCTTGGGATAATGCGCCTTTAATGTGCCATGGAAATGCCAGGAGAGTTTGATCCAAAAGCTCGGAATGCCAGGTGCGAAGTACGATCTCCAACTTTGCTGGAGCCTTGTCTGCTGAGGCCAGGAGTGATCAAAACAAAACCAACTGGCGCATGGCCGATGCAAAACGGTCTCGTATGTCAGACACATTGTACTACTTGTATGATATGATATATCTTATACTATGTATAGATATGTATAGATATGTCTAGATATGTATAGATAGTATATATATATATATGTATATACATAATACTTAATTATATATCAAATCATTACAGTACTTTGTGTTTGCCACATATGCTGTTCATTGCTGTGGTGAACGCTCCTCCGCAAGTTCCCCTCTGACGTACTGATGTTTCCATATTTGGGCAGATGCACTAACTGAAAGTCTTGTGGCAGACATGTCATCCAACCCGTTGGTCCATCACACTCAGGTCATTCACTGACCGCGGCCATTTCCGTCCAAAGGATCCTGAGCCTTCTGCCATTTGTGAGTGCCGTCACATTGGTTTTGATCAGTTGGTAGCGGAGCCGCTTGCAGGTGGTTTGGTGTTTGCTGTTGGGGGTAATGCCACCCCGTGCTTGGCATTCCGGAGTTCGGGAGGCTGACGAGCAGGACACCGAGCCCTTGCAACCGTCAGACATGGATGGTGCAGATGAGTTGTTCGATGTGTCTTCCGAGCCACCAGCTCCTATATCACCTGCAAGATCGATCCAGAGAGAGCCCAATACAACAGATGCGCGTGGTTCAGCTGATAGCGTGTGGAGATGTTTGATGTGCGATTCAACACCTTCATACGCAGTTGGTTTGGACTGGATGTGTGCTGATTGCGGCCATGGTTCGTTTTACAGAGGTGACAGACCGACAAAGCAGATCACTGACGCTGGGACATGGATGTTTGTGCCGCATGCAGATCCCTCTCCTTCGTCTTCAAGACGACGACGACGCAGACGAGGACTTGCAGCAGGTCACGATTCCCCAGATGGTTCAACAGTTTCTGATGAGAGAGCAGAATCAGAGGTCCCGACACAAGACCCGACGGTTGATCCTGATGCCCCTCTGAACCTGGTAGCCGCTCAGCCAAATCTGCAACAGCCGAATGTTTCCAACGTTTCTGGCCAACAGGAGTTGCTTCAAGCCTTGAGACAGTTGGTGACTGAGAAAGATGACAACGACAGGGCCGAGTGGAGTTCAGCCAAAGGCCCAAAACCTGGTATCAAGTGGAAGGGTGGTTCAGCTCCAAATCCACCCCAATGGAAGTATGACAAGGATGACATACGTGCCTATGCGAAGTTCTGCAAGAAGGTTGACATTTGGAAGCTTCAGGCAGCCTCCTACATGTCAAAGAAGGACATGGCTTTGTCTTTGTATACCTCTCTGCAGGGCGAACTGGAGCAAGAGTTGGAGCATCTTCAAGTGACTGAGTTTTACCGAGATGACGGAGTAGATGTTTTGCTTCAGTGCTTGAAACAACCATTGGAGCAAAAGCTGGTGTATCAAAAGAGACGTTTTCTGCATGAGTTTGAAACTTTGAGACGCCAACCTGGTGAAACCATGCGGGCGTATCTGAACCGTTTCAGAAGATCCCAGCGATGTTTGCGAAGTGTGGGAATCAACATTTCTCACACGTATGACTCTGAGTCGCTTGGTGCGAGGCTTTTGGATAGGAGCGGGTTGTCAGCAGAAGCCCAAAGAATGTTGTTGGTGGGAACCCAGCAGTCCTTAGAGTTTGAGGTTCTGGCAGAAGCAATGTTACTCCAGTATCCCGACTTCAGGGGACCACCACCAGTTGTGGGAAGAGATGGAAACCCACCAAAGGGCCAGTCAAAAGGTCGTTTTCCCTCCAACAGCTCAGCCAGTGGATCATCATCTGCATCATCAACTACTGCATCATCATCCATGAGTATGTCAAGGTCTTCAGGTAAGGGTTTTGGCCAACGCCGCAATGTGTTTGTGTCAGAGACCGTCGACCAAAAGGACGACATGCCTGAGGATGAGGACGCCTCACAGCTTGACACCATCCCTGAGGACGCTGAACAGTCCAATGAAATTCCTGAAGATGAGGCAGCCGTTGAGAATGCCAACGATGATGATGAAGCGCAGTCTGAAGAAGACGCTGGCCGCATCATTGGTGAGTTGTCTCAGGTTCTCACCATTACTGCGAAGAAGCTTGCTGGAGTCACTTTGGGTCGGAAGTTTACAACCACCAGGCCAAAGTCATCGCCCAATGGAAGACCTCCTGCCAAAAGCATCGAGGAGAGAAAGCGCAATAGCCATTGCGCTGTGTGTGGCGAGAAGGGTCATTGGCAGGGCGACGAAGAATGTCGACTTTCAAAGACTGCTTCGAAGTCTTCGAGCTATCGTCCGCCTTCGAGTCAAAAGTCCGCAATGCAGCCTTCGATGAATCACGGTGGACAATCTCAACAACAACCTAGGCAAAGCTATGTGGTGAATCACAAGAATGGCACTTTGGAAATCCAAGATCAAGCAGATGAGTTTGGGAACCTTTTCAAATGCATGGTCACGTTTGCGGTTCATGAAGTCAAGAATGGTGGCCCCCAAAACTTTGCTGGTTTGATGATCCTCGACAGTGCATGCCAAAGAACATGTTGTGGTTCGACCTGGCTCGAGGCTCATTCAAAGAAGCTGCATCAAGACTTCAAGGTGCGCCCACATCGAGTCGCATGTTCAGAGTTGTTTCAATTTGGAAAAGGGTCCCCAAGTGAAGCTCATGAGAGAGCATACATTCCAAGTGCGATTGCTGGTGTGCCTATGTTGGTTGGTTCAGCTGTTTTGCAAGAAGATATACCACTGTTGGCATCCAACACGTTTATGCAGTTCATGGGTGCAATCATCAATCTGCCCACCAACATGGTTTATTTTCAAAGTATTGGCGTTTCCACACCACTTCTTCATGTTCACGGCCACTTTGCAATTGATATTTTGGATTTTTCACATGCCAAAGATCTACATGCAGTTTGGGAAGAATTTTCACAACCACACATTTGGAAAGATCCGCATCCAGAATGCGTTTTGCCAGCGCCTTTGCATTCTCAAGTGCCTTGTGAAGAGCCGACTCTGAGCAAGTCGCAACCAGATGCAAGTTTCTCCTCCACGATGGCTTGCAGCGTGGCGTCGCATGGTGAGCGCTCTCATCACCTTCAGCAAGGACATCGTGTGGAACCTCATGAAAGCAGCGAACTTGGGCATCTTCCAGAGCAAGCACGTCTATGCAATGATTCCTCCGCAGCTCCCAGAGCATCCAAGCAAGTGCAAGCACGAGAGCATCAAGAGGTCCGGCAACCAGCACGGCAAGTTCGCTCAGTGTCTTCAGTGCCTGCGCAAGTTCCGATGGAATGCGGAAGCCGGTCAGTGGGAGTTCAATCCATTGCAGGAGTCATCGCAGTCCTCACCATTGCCTGCTCCCTCATGCAGCAATACCAGACCGGCAGTGGCAATCCCCAAGACCAAATCCAAGCCGGCTGGCAAGGGGAGATCCAAAGGACCTATGAGCACAACTGCGACTCCTTTGGACTCAACATCCCCGACGGAGCACTTCAACCTGGACCAGGACTACAACATCAACATGGGGATGCATCCAGAGGAATCGATGTCTATGGCCCAGGCGATCTACGAGAACGACCCCATCTACCGCCCGGAGAACCGAGCCGAGTTGGAAGAGATCATTCGACAAGGACAAGAAGCGTCCCGCCTGCTGCAGCGACGTTCCAACTACATGCTGGACGAGCAGGACGTTCCCGACGAGATCTACGATTGGGAGACGCCAGAAGGTTGAGGGGCAATCTCAAAACCACCATCAAGGAGCTCGAAGCCGAGAAGACCATCTATGACTCCTTGATGACAGTCCATCAACGGCCACCACCATACATCGATATCCTCGAGCTCTTTGCTGGCAGTTCCAAGCTCACGCTCATGGCCAAAGGGTTTGGACTTAATGCCCTTGAGCCTATGGATTTAGAACATGGTCATGACCTTTGTGATCCACAAGTTCAACAACAAGCTCATAAGGCCATTGCCAAGTTCAAACCATGGCTTTGCATGATGGGTATCGATTGCCGGCACTACAATTGGTTCAACCACAACCTGAACTATGCCCATCGAGAAGAAGAATGGCNTTGCATGATGGGTATCGATTGCCGGCACTACAATTGGTTCAACCACAACCTGAACTATGCCCATCGAGAAGAAGAATGGCAACAACTTCAACTTGAAGACCGCCCCATGCTTGTCTTTTCTGGTGATGTTGCCATGAACCAGTACAAGGCCAACAGGTTTTTCATTCTTGAAAACCCATTGAGGTCTCAGATCTGGGATGATGAAATCCTTCAACGACTACAAGATCTACCAGGAGTTTGGATTGTAGTTTTGGACACCGGCGCATTTGGCGCGACCATCAAGGGCAACAAGGTGTGCAAGTCCATGAAGCTCATCGGCAACGTTCCTGGCCTTGACAGCGAGCTCAGCCGTCGCCTTGATGCACATGAGCGACAACTTTGCACACCCATCCAAGGATCTTTGACGAGACCAAGCCAAGAGTATCCTGATGAAATGGTCCGTACCATCCTGAAGGTGCTCAAAGCCGAAATCCGTCAACGAGAACCTCAGCGATTTGCCCTACGTCAAGTCTTTGCAGCCGCATCCCCAGTCACAGACCTTGATGCTTGGAAGGACATCATGGACACCATAGCAGATTCCTTTGAAAGATCCTCCAAACAACCATACCTCATTGATCCCACTTCTCAACTTGGTGGACGAATTTCTCAACTGGCAAGGATGGACCTTGTTAGAATCCAAGCAGTGTCAACACCAACTACCAGAAGAATGCCACCAAATATCCTCCTGGATATCACCCATAGAGCTGCTGTCTTGGACTTTGCAGATGGCACTCGAACTTTCGAGCTTGATAGCCTGGCAGACATGCAGTTTCCCAGGCAGAGGTTTGCAAAGACCGTGAAGGTCGCACTCTTCATGTTCGGCGTCATGAAGGAGATCAAACTTCCTAGCGACCAAGACGAAAGCAAGAGGCCACCTCATCTTCCACTTCTTGGACTTCCAACGGACATCAGCTTCCCTAATCTTCCTGCAGGAATTCCAGCAGAGAGCCGAAAACTCACAGCTCGACTGCATTTGAACCTCGGCCACCCAAGCAAGCAGGAGATGATGCGAATGGTGAGCTACTACAGCAATCCACCCAATACCATCATCCAGTGCATCCAACACTTGCAATGTAGCACATGCCTTCGACTTGCACCACCACAGAATCCAAGACCTTCGACTATGCCTGACTTTATCGTGGGCCAGTTTGCGGACGTGGTGGAGGGCGATGTGTTCTTTGTGAGAACTATGGAGGGCCCAGCGCTTCCGATCCTTGGACTTTTGGATCGTGCAACTGGACTTCATGTTGCAAAAGCCCTCGAATCCAAGGATTCATCCACGGTCTTTGATGCAATCTTGGAC
>BGPT01001029.1:99498-124402 GCA_003297045.1 Symbiodinium sp. clade C Y103
CCAAGTCATCCCGCTGGCCATGCACGCTGTGAATTCCTCGACTTGGACTAGAGGACGATCAGCATTTCAAGCTGTGTTTGGCCGAGTCCCTCGACTTCCCTGTGGGCTCCTGACTGACCCAACTTCATTGTCAACAAGTGCGGGAAAATGGGATGAGCGAGACAACCTCCAAGCCAAGGCCGAGATCATCCGATCTGAAGCCCAACGCCATCTGCTGGACATCAACGTCAGCCAGCGACTTCGAAGAGCCCTTCTTCGCAAGACCACGAAGACCAAGATTCCTGACTTGCGTCCTGGCGAACCTTGTGCCTTTTGGCGTTGGAGCAAAAGGGGCCTCAAGAAGAAAGGTTCCTGGGTGATCTCTNGAAGAGGGCATGGGTGCAGACTGGCACCGGCACTACGCTGGTCACTGCCGAGCAGCTGCGAGCTGCAACCGGCTTCGAAAGTTGGCAGCCAAGCCAAGAAGACATCAGAGCCCTCAAGGATGCTGAGAAGTCGTTTACCGACTACATGCTCAAAGACGGCGATCTGGAGGACGAAGTTGGCCCAGAACCTCAAGAAGAAGATGAATTCCAACAGCTTGAGGATTCTGAACCACCTCCAGTGAGCTTGACAGTGCCTGCAACACCAGCCCGAAATTTGCTTCCACCAGCACCATCAACACCTACATTACCAGCACCAGCAGTTCAACAACAAGTATCACAACAAGTCCAACAACATTTACAAGAGCAATCAACTCATCTCAACATCAACATTGACAGCCCAACTTATCGAAATTCAGCACGACACCTGACTTTGAATATGCCTCCACAACGTCATGCCCGAGCAGCATCACGTTCGCCAAGGGCACGTTCCTCGACCTCAAGGAAGCCCTTGTCTATGCCTTCACAGTCACAACCTTCTCAAGTGCCATCACTTCAGNCACGTTCGCCAAGGGCACGTTCCTCGACCTCAAGGAAGCCCTTGTCTATGCCTTCACAGTCACAACCTTCTCAAGTGCCATCACTTCAGTTGCCACCTGTCCGTCCAGATGAACAATCTCATCCTGCTGACGAAGGTGAAGTACAAGAAGCGACGGCATCAGCAGCAGCTTTGCTCCATCAGCAACCTCTTGAAGAACCACTGACAGTTGAGCAACAGCAGCAGCTGAACATATCACAGCAACAGACAGAGCAAGAAGACAACATGGATCAGCAGCCCGCAGATGAACAACCATCAGCAGAAGCACAACCTTTGACAAGCACAGGATCTGATGAACAACATCAGACAACAATGCAAGCCCAATTAGAACAGAGCACCCCAAGCATGCACGACGACTCACAGCAGCAGCCTACAACAGCTGAAGCAGAGCAACCACAACAACCTGACGACAGAAGAGTCAAACCTCGAATCCACGAGACCCTGATTGCATTCGTGGTTGACGATGACTTCAACATCCACCGAGTCCCACATGGCCACGATGGATCTCCATTTCTGTCATACGGCCCTAGATCCAGAAGATTCCACCAGGCCTATCTGGCCTCGAGCACTCGTAAGCGAGATGTCAAGGACATTGACAAGGAGCCTCTGGAATCTGACAGCGATGCTGACTCCTCAGGAGATGATGCCAATGCCACTGGCGAGACAGACAAGCCACGACTTTCCAGAATGGAGAGAAAAGCCTTGGATCGAGAACTTCCATGGCGCAACATCATGGAAATGCCTCCCGCCTTCATCGACCAGTTCCTGGGGGCGATCGAACGTGAACATCAAAGCTGGCTTGAATGGCAATCTGTTGAGCCACTGAGCAAGGAAGAAGCAAGATCAATCCTGCAGGATAAGATCAAGAAAAAGCGCTGTTTGAGGTCAAGAGCCGCATACAGAGACAAGAACTCCGGTCAAGGCCAACTCAAGGCCAAGTGCCGGATTGTGGCTTTGGGCCACCTGGACCCTGACTTGAAGTCTTTGACACGCTCAAGTGCTACCCCAGGAAGATGCACCGAGCACATTGTCTATTTGCTGATGACTGCCGGCTTGAACCGCGCCATCAACAAAGACGGCAAGTTGTGGAAATGTTGGTTGGCCGACGCTGCAACAGCCTTCCTTCAAGGCGTCCAACCTGACAATGAACGCAAGGAGCCTTTGTATCTCATTCCTCCTCGAGATCCTCTGATTGCTATGACTAGCTGTTGGATGCACGAGCTGTACCGTGTGAAGGGGAACATTTACGGACTGAGCAATGCACCACATCTTTGGTCTCAAGAAGTTGGCAAAAGACTTCTAGCACTGCAGTATCGTAAGCATCACTTTGATCCTTCCCTCTTCCTCAAGTACGCTCCTGATGGTTCCCTGATCTCCGTCATCCTTGTCTATGTAGACGATTTTGCTGGATGTTTTCGCGAAGACTATGAAATCAGCGAGGTCTACAATGCCTTCAAGTGGGGAGATCTTAAAACCATTGAGGTTGGAAAGACCTACACCTTCAAGGGCAAGCAGATTTGTTTCTTTCAGCACCCTTCTGGCGAAGTGAGACTGAAGATCACGATGACCACCTTCATCGAGAATCTGGACTGTGGCGACATTGCCCGAGGCCGCCTTGCGAAGCAGCCTGAACTTTCTCCAGCAGAACAACAAGAATGCCGTTCTGTCACTGGTTGCTTGCAATGGGTGGCTACACAGGCAAGGCCAGAAATAGCCCCAACAGTCTCTTTGTGTAACCATGGAGGGAACACCACCATTTCTGATTTGAAATGTTTGTATGAAGCCATAGAGTTTTTGAAAGAAACCCCCAATGATGGGATAGTTTTGCCCTGTGTTCCAATTGACCGCGACACCATGCTCTTGGCATACTCCGACTCGAGCTGGGCAAATGCGCGTCGCAGCACCTCGCAGCTTGGAGTCCTCATCGGAGCAACCACCGCAGCTGCTAGGACAGTTGGAGCACCTTTTTCAATTGTAGATTGGAAATCGGCAAAGTCCCAAAGGGTGTGTCGATCAACTCTTGCAGCTGAAGCTTCAGCTGGCGATGAGGCAGCAGATCGTTTGGCTTTTGTGAACATGTTTTTGTCAGAAATTTTGTTTAATGAGCCTGCCCACCATGTAGGATGTAGGTTGCAGTATGCACAAGCAACAGATGCGAAGTCATTGTATGACTGCGTCATTAGCGAGGCCCCAACGACAACAGAGAAACGAAGCCTTGTGAACATTCGTGCCATGCAAGAATGCTTGTCCCCGGACCAGTATCATTGGGTGCCGACTTTTTTGATGAAAGCTGACGGTTTAACAAAAATGGACCGAAAGCTCCGTGATGAATTCACACAATGGCTTCAGGATCCAGTCGCAATCTTAAGCGAGCAAGGTGTGATAGACCAAAAGAAAAACACCAGTGAAAGTCTTGTGGCAGACATGTCATCCAACCCGTTGGTCCATCACACTCAGGTCATTCACTGACCGCGGCCATTTCCGTCCAAAGGATCCTGAGCCTTGCAAAAGACCTGCCATTTGTGAGTGCCGTCACATTGGTTTTGATCAGACTAACAGAGGTACAGCCAAATCCATTAGCTTCCAAGCTGTGCGTGGTAAGCAGTCAAAGGTGCGGGCACGCACACAAAAAACAACGTATATTTCTGCAATTATCACCATATCGTGCAGTTATCACATGCTCCATGGGCCTGAAACTCTCGGCATGGAAGAGTTCTTTGGTCTCCTTTTGAATCTCGGCCATTCCTTCTTGTCCTTGGATTCCATTGTTGTTCAGCATAGTTCAGTCTTATCAGTCCATATTAGTCCTTCTTTGACCTGTCAGTGTGACAGTGCATAGGACGGCCGCTTCCGGGAAAGTCATGGCATCAGCGGCCAAGTGTTGCAGCGCCGGTTGCGAGACCTGCGAGAACACGCATGGCGCCCCAGTGCAGGGCACTGTAGAATCTGGATGATTTCTGAAAAATCTCTTCTGATCGACCATGATATCCGTGATATCGATGATTCAGACCTCATGGAACCGGCTCACGCTTTCACTCCCATTGCCACTCCATTACCAACCACGCCACTTGACCCTCTTGGAACCTCTTGGACCCTCTTGGACCCTGAGGTTACCTCAGAATTATCAGCTTTGGCAGCAAAGAATCAGGCTGGGCCTCAGCATCCGTCCATGCTTTTAGCAGCACGCTTGCTTCTGCAAGACGTACTCGCACTGAGATTCCGGGGAAAGATTCACGGTGTCAAGTTGCTATCTGATCTGACACTGATCTCCTCACCTCTTCCATCCTTTGAGTCCTTTCATGTCCTTTCCCTGTTTTGCATGGTTTAGATTGCTTTGGTAGGTTTAGTGTGTGGCTTCGGTTGAATTCCCTGAGCAAAGACGCTGTTTTGGGATAAAGTCGAGCCTAGCACTTCTCCACTCAAATCAGAGTTACAAAGTTCGTTGGTGTTGAACCGTATTGAACCGTGTTGAATACTTTTTGGGGATCAAGGGCACCAGCACCACCTAGCAAAACCGAACAGTTCTGAGACTCGATTGATACGGCCATCCAACATGGCACAAAGATCCTGCATAAGGTCAAACTTGTCAAATCATTCGTGTCTTGTTTCAGAGTCTTATCATGTCTGATCTATTCTCGAGAAGTTTTTGTTTTTCGTTTTTCCTTCTCAACCTGAGGTGGTGCAATTCAAAGCCAGTCAGCCTCGACAGGTGGAAAATACAAAAGGAACATGTCGCACAGAGATGCACAGAGTGTAACATGTCGTTGAAGTATACCATGATCGATGCATCGTGACCGTACAAGTTCGGTCGAAGATGTTTGAAGGACGGTGAAGATCATCTCTTAGCACCCATGAATTGTAGATTTTCTATGATTTGTTGTATGATTTTGTAGATAAAGATGGATCGAGTTATTCGAGTTGCCAGATAGTAATGAGATGTAATGAGATGTAATGAGATGTAATGAGATGTAATGAGATGCGAGAAAGACGTGGATCGGCCACGACAATTGCCTGGAGAAGCCTGAGAAATTGATAGAAATCAACTGCGTCATTGCCTGCATCTTTACAAATATTCATTGTCAAAGCAAAGTCTACCATGCATACAATGCCCAGGGTGTTTGAATCTTCGCAGTCTCGGCAGTCCAAGTATTGAACCTTTTCACTTGGCATATTGGAAATTATTGGCAGCATAGTGGTGGTAAGTATTGGAATCGAGATTGGTTTATATTGGTGTCACGTGTTTGGAATCTGGTCAGGTTCCCGGACTCGAGACACTGCTGCCTGAGAAGGAGATTACAGAGACAAAGTCAGAGAGACCAGAAGAAAAATCAGTTCAACGATGTTCAAAGAAATCAGTTCAGAAATCATTGGAGAAAGTGCGGAGACTCCAGGCTCCTTAAGGCCTTAAGGCGTTTCTTCAGTATGAGACGGTCTTGAGATCCATCGAAAAATCGTGGATTGTTGCTTGTCGTTATCCAAGTCCAACAGCTATGTTGGATTCGTTGGATGGCAATTTCAACGGTAGGACACTGGTGGCATCGATTTCCAGACGCTTGTTGGAGGTCACACACTTAGCACAGCCAGCGACTCCTCTGATCCAGTGATCATGCCAAACCCTCTGAGTCAGGTAGCTCTACGAACCCCCCCTTGTGCAAGCTTATCTGGACTGCTGTTTTATAGTTTGCTAAAGACCTAAGCTAGGAAGATCTAGGCAGGTCTCTACTAGCAGTTCTCCATTGATTTCTAGATGTTTATGATTGTTTATCTAGTAGAGCACAGTAGAGCGGTAGTTGGGGGTTTACTTGCAGGTGTGTAGAGATCATGCCAGCTTCCTGTAGAGAACCTAGATTGTTTTGCCTCATGATTTAGATCTTGAGGCTCTTGAGAAAGCATGATGGAGGATATGTGTTTCTATGTGCCTTTGCAAAGTTAAAGGCATAGTCTGAGGTTAATACAACGCAATTATACAATATTACAGTATAATACAGCATACATGTTCCTGAAATTTCTGCATATGTCGTCATAGTCATACCCATTCGCAAATCATAGTCATTCCGGTCAAATCTGATACGGTCATGGCGCAAATCTGCCATGCTCCGAGGCATGGAGGAAGAAGAAGACGAAGCGGTTCGCGATGGCTTCAGATCGCCCATGAAGCGGTGCCCCTCACAGTTGCAATTCGCGCAGACACAATGTCAGTTGATGTCAGTTGTATCAGCTATGTACTTCAAATCAGATTCAAATCATTTCAAGTCAAAAATACATGGCAAGATATGGATGATGGAGGAGCAATTGAAGTTTTAAATGTTACAAATCTATTCAAATCTACATGGAAGTCTCAGGTTGGTTGTGTGCTCTCATGCATTTGTCAAATATCCGTAAATATCCTTCAACCTGACACCTGTGAAAATGTCAGCGATTTCTGAGGCGGCATTCGCAGAACAATGTGGCACGTCGCAACAGCGAAGTCTACGTGAGCCACGGGAAACAATCAGTCCTCACAGCAACTCAGCAACAAGACGGGGTCAGTCTGAAGTCCACTGTACCAGGTGGTTGCCATGATGTACCATGATGTACCAGGTCAATGACCCGCTTGATACATCTTGATACCATGAATCAATGATCGGTCAATGTACCCGCTTGATCCAAGTCGCGACGCACTGCCCCCCGGGCTCAGGTCAGCGATGGCATGTATGGGAAGCTAGCAGAAGTAGCGAGTCGACGTGAAGTTTACGACCTGCAGATGGAGCTGAAGAAAATAAGGGATCGTGGGAAGACCCAGAACACAGGAAGACATAGGAAGACCAAGACACCAGCACTTGGGCAGTTTGAAGTGAAAGTGGACGCATGTAAGAACACTTTTATTGTGGACTTGAAATTAAAAGCAAGAGGAATCAACAGCAGAACTTCGGAAATATCCACCAGCCTTCGTAGCTTTGGCCGGTTCTTACTTGTGCAGATTCAGATTCCAAATGGAGTTAAACAATCTCTGCAAAAGACAAGAGAGTAGAAGTTTAGATTGCATTCAATACAGGATATCAGAATCTGGGTAAAGGGAAACCTCCATCTGTGTACTTCGGTACGACTTTCACTCTGTGTCGAGGTCAGCTCCTCGAGAGGATTTTCCACAAATTCAAATGTGAAGCCATGCGCCAGCACTTCAAGCGGAAGGTGCGATGTGCCAAGTCCAGAACCACACTGAAAGTCACTGAAACATCTGAATCGCTTTTCATATCTTTTCATCGATTCTATAGGTCGGTATGGTCGGCATAGATGATTCTAGCTACTCATCCTCTTTGACTGAGGATTTGGAGCTCCATTCAAACTGACTTAACTTTTTTGCACAAGCAGCGAAAGAGCTGGAGTGTCATTTGCTTTGGTCGATAGCAATCTGTGTTCTGCAGGGCTGGCAGGACTGCGTTCCTATGGAAGGATCCTTCCTGAATCTATGTCAAATCACGAGTACCACAAGCATGCGTCAACCTCTACGTGATACCTCTTTCGCATTCTTTCGCTGGTTCATTCCGAGTACGGGTGGATCCTTGCTGTCTACTGAGTCTACACAACGCCTACAAGCTCTTGTGGACACGGACACACGCACACAGCCCATACTCAGCAAGACACCGCAGTCGCAGTACATAGCATACCATGTTGGGTGATGTTGGGTGTTTGCAGTGGCTCATTTCACTACCCGGCCCAGAGGTGTCATGCAGGTGGGTTGACTTCGTGGGTCCAAGTACCAGTGCTCAGCACATCTCAGCACTCTGCTCCCAGATTCTCTTTGCGCGTCCCTTCGACCTGTCATTTGATGGCCAATGTTTTGCACTGTCTTCAAGTAATCATCATGAGCTACTATGCACATCTATGCACCCCTCCCCGGAGGTTTAGGTACACAATGGGAAAATCTGAAAATCGGGGAAAACCATGGAAAACCCATTGAATCCTTCTTAGGTGACAAATCCACAATAAAATGGCAGTTTTGGAGAGAAAAAGGATTAGGTGCCTGATTAGGTTTCAAATGTTGCAAAAGTATGAAAGCTTGTGAAGGAACTAGCAAGGAAAACCTGCTTTATTGGCTGCCTAATTGTTTTTATACAACTTTCTTGGGTATAATTTGTCATTATTTGATCCCTAACAATGGTTGATACAACTTCCGAAGGTCCGTCTCTATATACAAACCCTTACTTGTCCGACGGCACAGAGGGCATTTAATGTTGCTTTGCACCTCATACTATTTTTGCCAACAGTCCTTGAAGCTTTCATTCATTTTGTTCACCCCTATCAGGTTGAGGGCCAGAAGTGCTCCTCTTGAATTTTTATGTACCGTTATGATCCATTGTGCATGATTGTCGCTGCAATAGAAGTAGGTTTTTGGTTCCAGTTTCCGTCAGTTTTCGTTGTCAGGTGCAAGAGCAAGAGGCGACACTGGAGTCGAACAGTTCACTCTTGGGCCAATTCGCTGAGATCTCACGGGCAGTTGGGATCCTCAGTGACCTCACCCACCTCACCCCACGAAGGTTCAGTATACATGATCCTGAGATGTTATGAGATGTTAACATGAGAATCGGGCTACATGTTAACAGATGTTCGGTCTTCTATGGTCTTCTTCAGTGGCCCATTGGTATTTATTTGGTCATTCCACTGCAGCTGAGGAAGACGCCGCCGCCAATGACTTCATAAGAGGCCACTTGTTGACTTTCATATTCTTACGACCTGAAGTTACAGACATTTCCCACAAATGAGCGAAGAAAATCACACACGTTTCTCTACTGAAGAAGGCACACCTCCACTGCACACATCCAGAAATTACAGCGTCAATTCTGACAAGATTCTTGCCAATCTCAACACACATGGTGTTTAGAAGGCAAGGAGATTCATAAACTCAGCGCCTTCGCATCAAAACTTAAGACAATTCAAAAAATGTACACTTTTCAGCCTTCACCATTCGTTTCGGCAATTCCAATGCAACAACCTATTCTTTGGTTTGCTTTGGTGAGGGAAAAAATATGAGAAAAGTGCAATCACATTCGTATCTCCTTTACCTTGCCGGGAATCGAAGCTTGACAGGTGCGCAGGAGGTGTCTGATGCTGAAAAGCGCACAGAGGACGATAGACAGGGTTGCTCGAACTACGGCTACAAGGGAGATACTGAGATACTGTACCTATCTGTACCTCTGTATCCAATTTTATTTAGCCATTTTCCCCCCTTGTATCTGGGGCGTTGGGAGCAAACACGAAGAGCCCGTTTCAGAACCAATGAAGGTGGTGCAGGGTGTGCCACTTAAACTGTGGAAGGGTCCATCAAAGAAATTGAAGAGGGAATAAAGAAATTGAAAGAAATAGAAATAAATCTAAAGAACATGAAGAAGGTATCACGGTATCACGTTCTTTTTGTGCTGCCTTTCACCCTGTAGAGGTACAATCCTTGTGGCTTTCACCCAGGAGCTAGGACCCTTGACACAGTCCAACGCGGAGCAGAAGCGACGCTTAGCAAAATGGCCCAGTGCTCAGAAGACTCCATTGTTGCCCAATGCAGGACATGCAGGACATGCAGGACAGGGGAAACCATCCACTCTATACTTTGGACATCTTTGGACAGGAAAACTATGAAAAACAGAACTTGAAACCGACTTGAAACATCTTGAAACTGAGAGGTGTCTTGGAAGACCATATCCATCGAAAATAGTTTGAAGTCATCTACCATGTCATCCATAGCATTTGCATTCCTTCGACGTGTGACATGGGCTACGCCCTTAAACCAAAAAATATGGCTAAAAAAAATCTGACTATGCTTTCATAGGTGGTTTCATGGTTTGTCATCACAAGCAAAACTCCGCCCATTCGATGCTGATTATTGCAGAATGCCATGCTCTCCTCCGTGGTCACAGTACACTACATTGATCTCCGTGGTCACACAATGTTCAACTTGTTTAGGGACAATTCTTCACATAGACTATCGCCCTTAGAAATTGTTGTTTCCAGCCTGCAAGTCACTTCAACCTTGCAGCGCTCCGAAAGTTGGCAAGATTTTTGCAAGTGGGACGGCGATGACATGAAGAAAACACGTCCATGTCTCTGCTTCCAGTATAATTAGACAGACATGATTGACATGGGCGCTGTATGGCGCTGTGCTCTTGGGGAACTCCTTGGAGCAACACAAACCGCACAGATGTTCAAATTCATTCTGGGAATAGGAACTTTCTGTGTTATTTTGTTCCTTTGTCGCTGAGCAACTTGCTTTTTCAATTGAAAGTATACTGTGTCCACTGCACTTTGCAGATCTTTGCAGGTGTCCCTTCATCTCTACTCAATCCCCCTAGCTCCGCACTTCGGACCCAAAGTGGCAGATTATGGCTGCTGTGCTGGTTGCAAGATGTTGCCAAGGAAGAAGAACAAGAGCAAGCAGCTTTACCACATGAAAAAAGGCTGGAGGGAAGAAAATTGAGCCGCGTTAGGGTGGATGTCAAGTTCCTGACTTCATTTGGTGCTTGAAGATTTGATAGAAAGAGCACACCGGGCCATATCACTGCCTTGACCCTGACATTGGTTGCCCCCAAACTTTCGCCCTGAAGAACAGTCAGAGCAGCATTCCACATGCACCTCAAATGCATTTCGCAGATTTTCACATTCTGAATGCCTGGGCTAGGTGTGCGTGACCACGAGATGGCAGGGACCATGGATGTCGCCTCCCTACTCCAAGACATTCAGTCGAAGCAGGACTCGGAACAAATAAATTCAGAGCTCTTAAATAAAGCTTGCAAGGCCTTATTGCAAGACCTTAAGTCAATGCCGACAGCTCTTCAGAAGATGAACCCTCCATCATTTGGAAAGTTTCTCAGATGCCACGGATGCGGCAATTGAAGAACCAAAAAGAAAGTGCTTGAGCTAGCTTGAAAAGGCACAGCAAGAAGGACACAAGGAATCAGAAGATGATGAACATAGACAGAAAATAAAGGCACCTGAAGGCACCAGAGAGGAAAATCCACTCCTTTCTGTGTGTTCCGAAGGATTCGGAACGATTCGAAAGGACATCGAACGATTCAGAACGGGTGTTTGTTTGGATTTTTTCCCGACCAGTTTTCCAGGAGCTCGTGAAAATGTTGCAGCAAGGTCAACGGGAGCAGAAGCCTCAAGATAAGTTTTTCTTAGAAACAAAGCAGGACGCGACTCAATGTAATGTAGAAAATGCAACATAGATATCATAGAATGACACAGACACCTTTTTTTCATTGTATCTCGTGTCTCTCAGCGAGGTTTGATGATGAAGTGGTTCGCGCAACTGAAGAAAATGCTGTCGAGACTGCTCAAGTCCGTGCTGCCATGATCAAGCAGCGTCAGGTCAAAGATGATACGTTCCTTGTTCAAGACAATGGATTTACGTGGGTTGCGTTTCAACGACCAGAAGCTGAAGGTGAAAAGATCAGACAAACGACAGTTCAATGCGATGCTGCAAATAGTATCTACTTTATCTAGCTTTATCTGCAAAGACGTTTGTATTTGAGTTTGCAACCAATTTGTGAAATGATATGACAGAAACATGCAGGAGACCGCCGAATACTTTTGACCCCTGAGGCTTTTGTGTGATGTTTAAATGCTTGTAATGTCATGTGACGTGATTGATGTAATGCGGAATGATATAGTATTGTATGGTACAGTACGGTGGGGTGTGGTGTGCTACGGTATGATGTGGTATAGATTCATCAAACTCTCTATCCACCTATCTATCTTGTCTTATCATATCTTATCCTACCACTTTTGAAAAATCCTATATTGTCATATCTTATCTCATCCCATCTCATCTTACCCTACTTGTATCTATCTGTCGATCGATCCATCGATCGATCTATTGATCTATCTATCTATCTGTCTATCCATTTGTGTATCTGTCAGTCTATCTGTCAGTCTATCTGTCTGTCTATCTGTCTGTCTATCTGTCAGTCTATCTATCTATCTATCTATCGATCTATCTATCTGTCTATCTATCTGTCTGTCTATCTATCTGTCTTTCGACCTATTTGTCTATCTATCTGTTTATCTATCTAATCTATCTATCTGTCTATCGATCTATCTATCTGTCTATCTATCTGTCTGTTTATCTATCTGTCTTTCGACCTATTTGTCTATCGATCTGTCTATCTATCTAATCTATCTATCTTTCTATCTATCTGTCTATCTATCTATCTGTCTGTCTGTCTATCTATCTATCTGTCTGTCTATCTATCTATCTATCTATCTATCTATCTATCTATCTATCTATCTATCTAGGATGTGTCTATATTAGGTGATATATATGTATATAATATTATAATATATATACACACACGCACCTGTTCGCATCTTGGAGACGCGGATATATTCATGTTTTTTTGCTAAAAAACTGCTGTTGTTTTTTCAAGTTCTACATCTCCCCGTTGATGTAGGTTCAAAACTCCTGTATTGGATGTAGGTTCAAAGAGCTCCAGCGGTTACGAGCAGAGATGCAACGCCCTGATGGAGCCAAAAACGTGGCGAGGGAACTCAGAAAGCTCGCTCTAACCGACGTGTCACGACGCGTCACGACGTGTCACAACGTGTCACGACGTCCGTGTTTTCTTTGCTTATGTCTTGTTGTTTTGTCTTGCAGTGTTTTGCTCACTTGGAGTTTACTCAATCCTCCTAACTTCACCTGAGTCCCAATGGCCCAAGCGTGACTAAACTCCAAGATGCAATCCGAGCCAATCCATACCAGTGTAGTTTTGGAAAGGATCATTGAGACTCCATGCCTGTTGGAGTGCAAGAGTATCGGCACGAGTTCACAAGGTTTTGACTCTGCATGTTTAGATGATGGTGTTTAGACAAGGTTTTTCTTTGATCGTCTCTCCATGTCCAATTTCTCACGCAGCAAGATGCAGCGTACGATGTGACAGGAGTACTGGCGTTCGAAAGTCATGGAGATTCGACAGGAGATGAAGAGCTTGGAGGAGGCACGGCACCGTGCCCGTTGTGGGGGGCAAACCGAGGGTGTCACCAGGACTTTCCATATCTTTCCATATCGAATTCCGTATTTTTTGCGAAAAAATATTCCATATCCTTCCATTCTATCTTTCGCTCAAAACATATCCTGCAAGCCGGGAAAAGATCACCACAACAATCCAAAACAAAATGTGATCAATGTGGACTGGAGCCTCTTTTTGCCACTCCAAGATCCAGGAAATCGCAAGGTCTGAAAAATCCTCCGACCATGTAGATTTGTTATGGTTCGTACAGTGAGGCTAGGGAGAGCACAGAACAAGGAAACAATTGCCACAGGCAATTGCCTCCCTGCCGACTCCGAGTTGTTGTATTGGAGGCAAATCTAGGTATGTGGACCTGTGGTACGTCGCACATATCCGTTTTCGTCCTTAGGCCATCCCTGGGTGAGCTTATGTGAGCTTGGTATAGCAAGAATCCTCTAGCTATTTTTATGTTCTCATTGCAGAACGCCTTGAACAGTCAGCCCTATCAGCCATAAGACTCATTGGGGGTAAGGTTTCACGGTACATCGTTGTACACAAATGGATGTGTTCTGTCTGTGTGTTTTCACACAAGATATAAAGATGACAAAGCTGCCGGTGTTCCTTCGGCTCACCCAATTTAAAGCTTGTCAGGAAAATGCAAAACTGCGAGTGCTTCTCTCGATGAGGGAGCATCCAAAAGAGGCCGGACCAATTCAAGAGCCAGCACAGTGCCAGCTTGAGAAGTCCAAGTCGACTGATCCGGCAAGTGGATCAAGTGAATTGAAATACCACAAATTTTCAAGCCTCTTGTAGAACGTATTTGAGAATTTGGAGCGTGTGAAATGCTTTAGGTCTATGGAGGGCCGTTTTGGAATTGATGTTTTTGTTTTTTTTTTTCGGATTCTCTGCTTTTTTACCTCTCTGTTTGTCTGCTTCGATCTCTTTTTGTGTTCTTCTTTGCTTGTTTGCTTTCTCCGCTTCTTTGCTTTTGTAGTTTTTTGATCTTTAACTTCATTGCTTTACTCTTTTTTGATTTCTAGTGTTGCATTGCTACAGCAGCAGCAGCAGCAGCAACAACAACAACAACAACAACAACAACAACGACAACGACAACGACAACGACAACGACAACGACGACAACGACGACAACGACAACAACGACAACAGCAACAACAGCAACAACAACAACAACAACAACGACAGCAACAACAGCAACAACAACAACAACAACAACAACAGCAGCAGCAACAGCAGCAACAACAGCAGCAGCAGCGACAACAACAACAACAACAACAACAACAACAACAACAACAGCAACAACAACAACAACAACAACAACAACAACAGCAACACGACGAAGAAGAACAACAAGAAGTACAGCAGCGGCTACAACTGCTGCAACAAGAAGAGCAACAAGAATAACCCACAGCTACAGCCACAAAGAAGAACCAGAACGAGAACGCAGTTCTTTATGTGTTTATTGGGCGGGAAGCGTTGCACCCTCTCCCCATGCCCCCATTTTGACCCTTTTTTCTTGGCCTTGGTGCAAATACCGGATCCAGAAAAGCCAAATGAGAATAAATGAGATGTAAATTTATCCGTATCAATGTTGCTCAATGCCTCAAATATCATCGAAGGAAGGTCGAAACTTCACAAAGTCTCAAATGTCATGCTAAATGGAAGGTTGGAGTTCCACAATGCTGCATATACAGAGCAAAATCAAAGGTTGAAGTTCCCCAATGCTGCAAAGAGCAGGCAAAATGGAAGATTGAAGTTCGAAAATGCTGCAACACCAGGCAAAATGAAAGGTTGAATTCCATAATGCTGCAACCGGCATACAAGATTGAAGGTTGAAGTTCCAAAATCCTGCAAACGCACTACACAATACTGCACAATGAGACATAGAATGTCGAAAATGTTGGAAATAAACACACCCAAGACCAAGTCCAAATCTTTCGTTGATGACTACTCTTGCTTTCTTTCTTGAAGTTTGCACTGGTGAATTGGCACTAGGAAGCTCTTGCCTTGGCATAAAATCTCAAGGTTGTGAACCCAATTTTCTGCTGTCGACAACCCATTTTTTCTATGTTGCCTTCGTCGAACGGAATTGTCGATTGACGACCCTCCTTGGATCTCCTTGGGAATGGTTTTGGTTTTTAGTGGGCTCAACATGTCATGTGTATGTGGTCGGGATCTAGATGATTGGAATGCATGTGAATTCGGACATGAGGCACTTTTTGGGTCCTGAAGCACTTGCACCTTGCATGCGGAAAGCATGTCAGTCGTAGTTTCGGTTTGTCACTTGTTTTTTGTCGGGGCCGAATGTCGCTGCCAAGACCCAACGAGGGTGCCGATGTAGTCAAGTCTGAAGTTTCCTGTCAAGATCCTGCGACATCTCATGTTTGTTCGTTGTTCAATTGTGCAGCTGCATACCGCAAGCCTTTCTGCCGTGAGGACTGAAGGCGCACCTTTAGAGTAGATGGGAAGCTCTGGGAGGCTGAGCAATACCACATGATTTGGATGAAGGCAACAAGTGAAAGCTGGAACGAACAATGTTCAAGTATGTTCCAGTATGATTCCTGATTCAAGTATGATGTCAACATTTGTCAGATGATGTCATCAGACCGGGGGATTGGAGTCCCAAGCTGAGTAATTTGACACAAATCACCGGAACGCTCTGATTACGATGAGTCAGCTATTGAAATTATAAAGGCCCATGCAACACGAGCAAAGCGGTTTCACACGCCATGCCGGCCAAATGGTATGTGGATGGCTGGCAAGATGGAAGACATCCAAGACGAAGATTGGGGTGCCAGTGAATATCTTTGTTGTTCCTTGAAATCTGATTCTTTTTACTGCGGCATGTAAATCAAAAATGTAAATTTTCGCCATGAGATGTCATCCTGGTTAGTGTACGACTGTGCTCAAAGAAGCACAGCACGTCCTGTCGCTCTGAAAGATGGAGTGTAGGAGACAGAGAATGAAGGAGCAAGGTGCAGCAAGGTACAGCAAGGAGCAGCAAGCAGCAATAAAAGTCTGGGGCAGCTTGGAGAGTCAAGAGCCTTGCAAGAGTCTGGCCAGAGTCTGGCAGGAAGAAGAACCCTTCAAGACATCTCAAGACTGTTCTTGCGTGCAAGTCCTTGCAGCGAAGCCACTGGCTGAGACAGGACCATATTCGCCCCCTTTGGTTGTAAGTGGATCCTGACGTAGCACGTGTACTATTCGGCTTGGCAATTTGACGCAATGAATGAGGACCCTTTGCAGACAGGGATTCAGCAGGATAAAAACACCACGAGCCGTCACAAGCCGTCACAGGCCCGTGTATCTTTGAGATCGAGACGTTTGCACTGGTTGGATCATTTTTATTCATTTTTAGCATTTTTACCACAGGTATAGTCGCTTTGCACCGCGAATGGCCTGAATATGAATAAGAGTGTCACCACTCAAATACCACTACTTAGTTGGTTCACCAATCCAACATAGAGACACACAGGCAAACTGACGCAGATGACATTATGATTCTGCTGCGGTGAACATCCTTTCAGTTCACAAAATTAGTCGGTGGGCACTTGCACGTCCTTGACATAGTCACGTACATATATTATATCTGGCTGCAAGCATGCAAGGCATACTATTTATTTCTATTCATATTCAATCCATATCAACTCATAGTATTAAGTCACAGTGAGTCATAGTGCCATGGAAGTGATGAACTCCAGATGGATCCGCTAAACGCTTTGCGTGGACAGAAGAAAGACGTGACTTTGCTGGAAGTCGTGGAAGCCGGCTTCGGGAACTTCGGCTCGTCAAAATTCAAGGATAGTTCAACTGGAGAACGTCAGATGCTTCATATGTCAGCTATGTCAGCTACGTCAGCTACTTCACTCATCTTCAATATATTTACGCGTGGACTTGTGCGATGTCACAGATCTTATTTTGTGCTTATCCGACTCATCAGAGCCCCTGCCACACACTTGGCATGGATCAATATTCTTCGAAATTGTTTGACCTTAATTGCTTCATATGAACTGTACCTATCATTAGCTCTAATCATTTGCTCTACTTTGTTTGTTTAGCTTTGAGGTTTGTTTTGTTTCCCCACTGTTCAACTACGTTCAACCAATGTTCGACGGCAAAAGCGCATGATGTGTCGAGGCGAAAGAGGCGAAAGCGCAGGATGTGAAGCCGACGGCGACGGCGACGGCGACCATTTCTGCGTTTTGACCTGAGATGAGAAGTTTGAGAGGAGATCTTCACCGGTGAAGCTACGAAGCTACGAAGCTACCCTGAAGGTAACCATGGGTAAAAAGATAAAACCTAAAGGATCCTAAAGGTAAACATGCGTTATCACCATGGTCACCATGGTTACCATGGCAACCGGCCTCCTCTTGGTACTTTGAATACTTTGGGGCTATATATTCACATGATACTGTATCACATGATATCATATGATCTTCATATATCTTGGTCTCACATGCAGTGTTAGAGGTCTTCAAGTGTTGTATCAATTCCTTTGATTGCAAGGAAGCCTTCGAGTCAGGCAGCAGAGGACAGACATAGAAAGAATTGGTTGATTGTTGCTACATAATTCAGAGACAATTTGAATATGCTTGTCATGGTTTGGTGAAAGTTCCATGACATTTCAGGGTTTCACACGGGTTGCATCCATTGACTGCAAACCAAGGCCAGATATTTGGTCTATTGAAGTACAATTTCCAGTAGTTGTTGGCCTTGAATTGCGACCATGCCATCCGCGCAATGTAGAGATTTGAAGCTTTGATCGACCTGAAATATATCTCAGAGAATACTCCCGTCCTGAGCAGTGGCTGTAGCAGCTGTGGCAGCACTGCAGCGTTGATCCATTTTTTTGTTCAGGATGCAGTTGCAGCTGCCTTGACATCAAGGGCCACTTTGCCGGTGGCTTTGCCGGTGGCTGTGGGTGTTCCTGTGACGGCTTCAACGCCTGTGACTCCTGGCACTCCCACAGCTGTGGGAACCCCTGTCGCGCAGACGGCGTCAGCCCCAGGCGCGGAGATTGAAGCTGAGATTTAAACGGCACACATCACACGTTCAGAACGTTTCAAAATGTTTCAAAATGTTTCAAAGTCACCTTAAAGGATTTTTAAGGATCTTAAAGGAATGTAAAGGGATATGTAAAGGGATCTTAAGGTACTGTAATCTTCTAATCTGAGAATATCTCTAAAATCAAAAATGCGATCCTTCCACTGATGCTGTGGACCCTCCAGCCATTTGTCAAGTATCTGTCAAATTCCAAATGTTTCGAGAATTTTTAGCTCCATGAATCTCCAATGGCTTTTTCCATGGCTTTTTCGGATGCCAGGATATCCGAGGCTCGGAGCTCCAGATTTCTGTGAGAAGTTGATGGAAATCCAGATTTCCCGAATCAAATTGACCCAAGAAAAAATGAACAAAATTTGTCAAAGTCTGTGGAGAAAGCAGACAAAAGCGATAAAAACTGTCAGGAAGATGCGGGAAAACGCAGGACCTCCTTTTTACAGCCGTAGGCTATTTAGGAAAAGGAGCAGGTGCATTAGCTACATGGTTGAGTAGTCCCGGGCCGCAACTTGAAGGGCTCAATATGGGAAAAAACTTTAAATTAATGATTTGGTCATTCAAAGGCTCGGCAGCAATGCCTTTGTGCACAATCATTTCGCAAGAACTGTGTAGGGCGTATGCGAAATATTGCGAAATATATGTTTGTGATTGCCAATGTGTAGAAATCATTTATGTGGCCACATGCGTATACATACAAATGCCATCGCATGCCTGCAATTTGTTCTTTGGCTGACAGGCATATGGTTCTTTGCACTCTCAAGAGTTTTGCCGCTGCCAAACTCGGTTCTGTTTTCCTCATTGTAGTTTACGACATAGGACCGAAGACAGGGTGCAAAACCATGAAGTGACTGAGGCCAGAAAAACGGGCAACGGGAGCCTTGTCCAGCCAAACTGGCAGGCTTAATAGAAGCAGACGCCAGACTTGAATGGCAAGGGCAGAAGATGTTAAGGATTGTTAAGGGACATGCAGACGCATGCAGAAATACAGAGACCAAACAGGTAAACGTGGGTCTCACACTAAAAACATTGCACA
This sequence comes from Symbiodinium sp. clade C Y103, assembly GCA_003297045.1. Taxonomy (NCBI): domain Eukaryota; class Dinophyceae; order Suessiales; family Symbiodiniaceae; genus Cladocopium; species Cladocopium sp. clade C. The sequence continues at coordinate 118,543 of BGPT01001029.1, forward strand.
CTCTGGGCTTCACCTAAAGAGTCCATACCGCCGTTGCCATCGTTGCCATCGTTACCATCCTTTTTCCTTCCTTTTTCTTTATGTTCTTTTTCGATCTTTTTTCATTCTTGCTCATGATGTCATGTCGCTTTACCATGCGTCCGCAGAGATGAGATGCAGCTGAACATAGCTAAACTGCATGTCAGAATTAATTTCAGCACGCAACTGTCAAGGAATCACAGAAATTCACCATTTCTCATCATATTTCATCAAATGTAATTTCTTGTCCGCCAGGTGAAACCTCTGGGTGTGGCTGGCATGTCAGTTGCACACGAGATGCGGGCAGCGCCTGGCAGGGATTTTGGGTGCAGTGTGCATCAAGTGCTATCACAATGCTATCACGCATTGCATATCATGATCATATCATGCTGTATCACGCCCAGGGCTGTTGTGTCATTCCATCGAACGGACGACATAGGAGATGACTCATATGACACAAAGATGCCAGCTGTCGCAGCTGTCCAGGCTGGCAGATATGACCATGACCTTCCCGGGACTTTTAGCTGGAGAGAAGGCAACGGACCTGAGATGACTTTGAGCTTTGACCAAACTTGCACTTTAGCATTTCTGCATGTTTGGATTGTTATTGCATGTTATTACATGTTATTACAGATTTTGCAGTACCTATTTGATCTCGTTCTCTTGTAATCGAATGCTTGTTTGTTGTTTACAATCAACTTCAGTATTTTAGAACGGTTTACAGATGACAAGAAATGTTTACCATGCAATTTTCATGAAATCCTGTGACAATTTTGACAAAGGACGTCTCTCTCGTGCGCCAGGTTGTCCAGGCAGTCAAGTCTTGTGCCTTGCAGGCGACCAGAGTGAGTTGATACATGTGAGTCACGTGTGAATCACGTGTGAGTCTCAAGTTTATACACTGTGTCATACACTGTATTTTGATTTATTTTGCGCTTTCTTTTCTCGTTGAATTGTATTTCTATGTATGTCTGTGAGTTCTCGAATTATCTGAATTTTATTGTCTATAGATCTCTTGTAGTCTAGTTTCACGCAAATCCCAAACAGATCCAAGACCTACTCACCAGGTCAATGTTCTTTTAAAGGCCTTCCAGATTGATTCAAACAAGGGCCTGTTTCGGAACAGCGCCAAGATTCTGATCTTTGTGGGAGGACTGTTCAGTTTTTCTTGGGATAAAGTGAAGATGCGTCGAAAAAGCCAAAGGATGGAAGTCGCCAGACAATCAGAGAACCGCAGACTTGGAGAAACGCCAGACAATCCTGGGCCATGCAACCGACCCATCCAGGTGCAAAGCCCTTTCTGCGAGGTCAAACTGTGGGCAGATGCGGGACAGAGGGTCCAATCTTTTGACTCGCTTGATTTATTTGGATGAAATGAAATGAATCTATATAGATCCTTATGAAAGTTCTAGAAGGATATAGAACGTGATGTCGAAGTGGAGTTTGCAGATTTTGCTTTGCAAGTGCAAGGTTTGAAGGCATTACTCGTGCAGTCTGGATCAGTTTCGGAGATGAACTGCACACATGCATAGTGACTAAAATTGGAAAAGAGATACTAGACGACGGATGGCCCGAGAGCGAAGAGAAGTATAGTGAGATATGTAACTGTGAAGATCGTATAGCATGAAACATAGAGAGAGAAATATATGAAGATGTCTCAAAGAAAGAAGATGTGAATGTATAAGGCGCAAATAAAAAGAGATGAGGATGTGAAGATGTGAGGATGTGAAGAGATGAAGATGTGANGAAGATGTCTCAAAGAAAGAAGATGTGAATGTATAAGGCGCAAATAAAAAGAGATGAGGATGTGAAGATGTGAGGATGTGAAGAGATGAAGATGTGAGCCTTTGAAGCTGCGAGGATGTGATGAGGTGAAGATGTGAATACGTGAAGATGTGAAGATGTGAAGATGTGATGATGTGAAGCTGGGAAGATGCGCAGAGAGAAATAAGACGTCACAGACGCTTTTGCAATCTCTTGCAAACAAACGCTTTTACACACAAACGCTTTTACACACACACACACACATTTACACACAGGGGCTTTTACACACAGACGCTTTTACACACAGACGCTTTTACACACAGAAGCTTTTACACACAGACGCTTTTACACACAGACGCTTTTACACACAGACGCTTTTACACACAGAAGCTTTTACACACAGACGCTTTTACACACAGACGCTTTTACACACAGACGCTTTTACACACAAGCGCTTTTACATACAAACACTTTTACACACAGACCCCTTTACACACAGACGCTTTTACACACAGACCCTTTTACACACAAGCGCTTTTACACACAGACCCTTTTACACACAAGCGCTTTTACACAAACACTTTTACACACAGATCCTTTTACACACAAGCGCTTTTACACACAGACCATTTTACACACAAGCGCTTTTACACACAGACCCTTTTACACACAAGCGCTTTTACACAAACACTTTTACACACAGACCCCTTTACACACAGACGCTTTTACACACAGACCCTTTTACACACAAGCGCTATTACACAAACACTTTTACACACAGACCCTTTTTCACACAGATGCTTTCACACACAAACCCTTTTACACACAGACCCTTTTACACACAGATGCTTTTACACACACACAGACACACACACACACACGCTTTTAGACAGAGACGCGTTTACACACAGACGCTTTTCCACACAAACACTTTTACACAGAGGCTTTTACACACAGACGCTTTTACACACAAGCGCTTTTACACACAAACACTTTTACACACAGACCCTTTTACGCACAGATGCTTTTACACACAGACACTTTTACACACAGAAGCTTACACACACACAGACCCTTTTACACACAGACGCTTTTACACACAGACCCTTTTACACACAAGCGCTTTTACACACAAACACTTTTACACACAGACCCTTTTTCACACAGATGCTTTTACACACAGACGCTTTTACACACAGACCTCTTTACACGCAGGCACCTTTACACACAGACACTTTTACACACAGACCCTTTTACACACAGAAGCTTTTACACACAGACCCTTTTACACACAGACCCTTTTACACACAGAAGCTTTTACACACAGACCCTTTTACACACAGACCCTTTTACACACAGACCCTTTTACACACAGAAGCTTTTACACGCAAACCCTTTTCTACAGAAACACTTTTACACACAGACCCTTTTACACACAGACGCTTTTACACACAGACCTTTTTACACACAAACACTTTTACACACAGACCCTTTTACACACAAGCGCTTTTACACACAGACCCTTTTACACAGAACACCTTGACACAAAGACAGTTTTACACACAGACCCTCTTGCACACAGATGCTTTTACACACAGACGCTTTTACACACAGACGCTTTTACACAGAGACGCTTTTACACACAGACGCTTTTACACACAGACGCTTTTACACATAGAGGCTTTTACGCACAGAAGCTTGTACATGCAGAAGCTTTTATACACAGACCCTTTTACACACAAATACTTTTACACACAAACCCTTTTACACAGAAACACCTTTACACAAAGACACTTTTACACACAGACTCTCTTTCACACAGAAGCCTCTACACAAAGACCCTTTTACACACAGACGCTTTTACACAGAGACGTAAAATCGCAATTTCAACGCAGTTTTTGACGATCGAACCTCATTTCATGCGGGAAGGGTTGCTCCAGCACAGTTGAAATCGCAATCTTACCTCAGTTTTGGCCGATGGAACCTCATTTCGTGCGTAAGACGGTTGCAATAGACACCTCAAACTCGCAATTTTACCGCAGTTTTGAACCTCATTTCGTGCGTGGAGGGTTGCCGCGGCACAACTCAAATCGCAGTTTTACCTCAGTTTTTGCCGATCGTACCTCATTTCGTGCGTAAGGATGGCAATAGACACCTCAGATTCGCAATTTTACCTTAGTGTTTGACGATCGAACTTCATTTCGTGTGTAAGGGTTGCCGCGGCCACCTTGAAATCGCAATTTTATTTCAGGTTTGAGGCTGATCGAACCTCATTTCGTGCGTAAGACGGTTGCAATAGACGCCTCAAACTCGCAATTTTATTTCAGTTTTTGACGATCGAACCTCATTTCGTGCGTGAAGGGTTGCCGCGGCACAATTCAAATCGCAATTTTACCACAGTGTTTGACGATCGAACTTCATTTCGTGTGTAAGGGTTGCCGCGGACACCTTGAGATCGCAATTTTATTTCAGTTTTGGCCGATCGAACCTCATTTCGTGCGTAAGACGGTTGCAATAGACACCTCAAACTCGCAATTTTACCGCAGTTTTTGACGCTCGAACCTCATTTCGTGCGTGAAGGGTTTCAAACTCGCAATTTTACCGCAGTTTTTGACGCTCGAACCTCATTTCGTGCGTGAAGGGTTGCCGCGGCACAACTCAAATCGCAATTTCACCTCAGTTTTTGCCGATCGTACCTCATTTCGTGCGTAAGGATGGCAATAGACACCTCAGATTCGCAATTTTACCTTAGTTTTTGACGATCGAACCTCATGTCGTGCGAAAGGGTTGACGTTTCGTGACGCCTCGTCGGCACTGCCAGCGGCCTAAAGAGAGAAAGAACAAGAAGGAGAGAGAGAAAGGGGAGAGAGAGAGAAAGAGAGAGAGAGAGAGAGAGAGGGAGAGAGAGAGAGAGAGAGGGAGAGAGAGAGAGAGAGAAAGAGAAAGAGAATGTGAAGATGTGAAGATGTGAAGATGTGAAGATGTGAGGATGTGAGGATGTGAAGATGTGAAGATGTGAGGATGTGAAGATGTGAAGATGTGAAAGATGTGAAGATGTGAGGATGTGAGGATGTGAAGATGTGAGGATGTGAGGATGTGAAGATGTGAAGATGTGAAAGATGTGAAGATGTGAAGATGTATGTGAAGATGTAAAGATGTGAAGATGTCAAGATGTCAAGATGTGCAGATCCAACTTTTAGAAGACACCTTCGTTCAGACGCTCTCGGCAACAAAGCGGGGTTTCTAAAGGTTGTGTGAACAAACCAAGCAGTTTCCTGTTTTCTGATTTTACCCGGATTAGGAGATACTAGGAGCGCGTACTTCATCTCAGTTCACTTGATTCAAGAATTTCAAGTTGAGATGCGGCAAAGCTTTTCAGCCAGTGGAACTGAGAACCGGTGCCTCCCAAAGGTGCCGGGACGGATCTGCATTACGCCGTTCAGAGCTCAGGTTGAACTCACTGGAGAAAAAAATGAAAAGAACCAGCAAAGAATGATAAAAACAGGGAAGGCATTGAAGGAACCAGCAAACGTTATCAATATCATCAAAGGTTTCAACATGTTTGACTACTTCTTGATAGCAAAGCAGTAAAGCGATGCTAAAGGGGAATGTATGTATACATTACAGAGCCTTCACTTGTTGCATTCCAGGCAAAGACTCACATACAGGGTTGGATTGAGCAGTGGCTGTAGTGACTCCACCGACTCAATCTAGTTGCAATATGTTGGGCATTGTTTGGCCAACATGTTGCAATGCCAGATCCGGCAAAATCTGGGAAAGCTTCACCACGCTCGGCGCGTTTTGTATCGTTTTATCATGTTTTATCACATTTCCACATGAAACTGCAGGTGCTTCAGAGAGTTTTGCACCACTTCTCGTAAGCTGCTAGTTGAAAGATCTTGAAAGAAGGCAACATTGCCGAGCGAACAGATTGTGGCTATTTCTGGCTAAAGAAAATGCTGAAGATTATTAAAGACTATTCAGAGGAAGTTTCGTAGAGAAACTCCGAGTTACGGACTTTCACATTCCTAGTAATCCAAAGATCATAGTGTCAAGTGGGCACCTGCGATTCACCACA
>BGPT01001029.1:125159-165122 GCA_003297045.1 Symbiodinium sp. clade C Y103
CCACTACCACTACCACTACCACTACCACTACCACTACTACTACTACTACTACTACTACTACTACTACTACTACTACTACTACTACTACTACTACTACTTTATTTAAAAAATAAATCGCCCGGGTTGTCTCTAAACCAGCTTGAGACCGCAAAACAACCTCACAGAACGTCTAATGTCCCGCCCGAATGTACCTCGCCCATTCCACCAGAGTAGTCATACAGCTACTACTACTACTGCTGCTGCTGCTGCTACTACTACATATTTGTTTCCTTTTTGATCCTTATTTGCTTTTTTTTGATCCCTTATTTTTGATTTTTGATCCTTATTTGTTTTTTTGATCCTCTAGCCCTTTTACACACAGAAGCTTTTACGCACAGACCCTTTTACGCACAGACGCTTTTACACACAGACCCTTTTACACACAAGCGCTTTTACACACTAGCGCTTTTACACACAGGCACCTTTACACACAGACACTTTTACACACAGAGCCTTTTACAATCCTTTACACACAGAGCCTTTTACACACAGACCCTTTTACACACAGAGCCTTTTACACACAGACGCTTTTACACAAACGCTTTTACACGCAGGCACCTTTACACACAGACACGTTTACACAAAAACACCTTTACACAAAGACAGTTTTACACACAGACCCTCTTGCACACAGAAGCTTTTACACACAGACGCTTTTACACACAGGAGCTTTTACACACAGACACTTTTACACACAGAGCCTTTTACACACAAACACTTTTACACACAGACCCTTTTACACACAGAGCCTTTTACACACAGACGCTTTTACACACATACACTTTTACACGCAGGCACCTTTACACAGAGACGCTTTTACACACAGACCCTTTCACAGACACAGAAGCTCTTACACACAGACCCTTTTACACAGAGACGCTTTTACCCACAGACCCTTTTACACACAGACCCTTTTACACACAGGAGCTTTTACACACAGACCCTTTTACACACAGACGCTTTTACACACAGACCCTTTTGCACACACGCGCTTTTACACACAAACGCTTTTACACACAGACCCTTTTACACACAGAAGCTTTTACACACAGACACTTTTACACACAAGTGCTTTTACACGCAGACACTTTTACACACAAGCGCTTTTACACACAAGCGCTTTTACACACAAACCCTTTTACACACAGACACTTTTACACTGAAACACCTTTACACAAAGACAGTTTTACACACAGACTCTCTTGCACACAGAAGCTTTTCCACACAACACACTTTTACACACAGAGGCTTTTACGCAGAGACCCTTTTAAACACAAGCGCTTTTACACACAAACCCTTTCACGCACAGACCCTGTTGCACGCATACGCTTTTACACACAGACGCTTGTACACACAGACGCTTGTTCACACAGACGCTTTTACACACACAAGCTTTTACACACAGACCCTTTTACACACAGACGCTTTTACACACAGACCCTTTTACACACAAGCGCTTCTACACACAAACACTTTTACACACAGACCCTTTTTCACACGGATGCTTTTACACACAGAGGCTTTTACACACAGACCCTTTTACACGCAGGCAGCTTTACACACAGACAATTTTACACACAGGCCCTTTTACACACACACACACGCACAGACCCTTTTAGACACAGATGCTTTTACACACAGAGCCTTTTACATACGCTTTTACACACAGACGCTTTTACACACAAGCGCTTTTACACACAAACACTTTTACACACAGAGCCTTTTACACACAGACGCTTTTACACACAAACACTTTTACACACAGACACTTTTACACTGAAACACCTTTACACAAAGACAGTTTTACACACAGACTCTCTTGCACACAGAAGCTTTTACACACAGACGCTTTTACACACAGACGCTTTTACACAGAGACGCTTTCACACACAAACGCTTTTACACACAGAGGCTTTTACACACAGACCCTTTTACACACAGACACTTTTACACACAGACCCTTTTACACACAGAAGCTTCTACACACAGACCCTTTTACACACAGACCCTTTTACACACAGACCCTTGTACACACAAATACTATTACACACAAACCCTTTTACACACAAACACCTTTACACAAAGACACTTTTACACACAGACACCCGTTTCGGACACAAAAAATCACAATTTTACCTCAGTTTTTGACGATCGAACCTCATTTCGTGCGTAAGGGTTGCCGCCGACACCTTGAAATCGCAATGTTATTACAATTTTTGACGATCGAACCTCATTTCTTGCGAAAGGGTTGACGTTTCGTGGCGGCTCGTCGGCACTGCCCGCGGCTTAAAGAGAGAAAGAAAAAGAAGGAGAGAGAGAAAGGGGAGAGAGAGAGAGGAGAGAGAGAGAGAGAGGGAGAGAGAGAGGGAGAGAGAGAGAGAGAGACTGTGAAGATGTGAATATGTGAGGATGTGAAGATGTGAAGATGTGAGGATGTGAAGATGTGAGGATGTGAAGATGTGAAGATGTGAAGATGTGAAAGATGTGAAGATGCGAAGATGTGAAGATGTGAAGATGTGAAGATGTGAAGATGTCAAGATGTCAAGATGTCAAGATCCAACTTTTAGAAGAACCCTTCGCTCAGACGCTTTCGGGAAAAACTAAGTTAGGTCTGCGCAACTGAAACCTACCTCCGTGGAAGCAAGCGCAAGGGCTCGCGCAAGAGTAGGTCAACCATCCGATCGCGGAAGGGCCGCGGGAGAGTAATTCATGAAGTATAATCATCTAATCATGACTTAAATTTATTCCCCTTACATGTGATTCATTGCCTGCGCATATGCGATGAGCATTTGTTGCTTGGGAGTTTTTGGCCTGCTTCACTGAATAGAAAGCTATGTGGTGTGAAAACCGGGTTGTGTAAGAGCTAGTCTTTGCAAAAGCTAGCTTGTGCAAAAGCGTGTTGGTGTAAAAGGTAGTTTGTGTAAGAGCTAGTTTGTGTAAAAGGCCGTTGGTGTAAAAACTCGTAGGAGTAAAACGAGGTGAGGTAAAGGCTAGTGGATGTAAGAAATATATGTGTGTGCTTGTGTAGAACCAGTGTGTACACAACGCAAGTTTGTGTAAAAGCTGGTTGGCGCAAAAGCCAGTTGGTGTAAAAGCGAGCTTGTGTAAAAGCTATGTGGTGTGAAAACCGGGTGAAAGCTTCTCTGTGTAAATGCTTGCTGTGTGGAAAAGCTTGCTGCGTGTAAAGGCTTCTCTGTGTAAAAGCTTCGCTGTGCAAAAGCCTCTCTGTGTAAAAGCTTTTCTGTGTAGAAGCTTCTCTGTGTAAAAGCTTGCTGTGTGTGAAAGCTTTTCTGTGCAAGAACTTGAGGCTGTGTGTAAAGGCTTCTTTGCGTAGAGGCTTCTGTTTGTAAAAGCTTTGCTGTGTAAAAGTTTCGCTGTGTAAATGCTTGGTGTGTGGAAAAGCTTCGCTGTGTAAAAGCTCCTCTTTGTAAAGCTTCTCTATGTAAAAGCTTCTCTGTGTAAAAGCTTCGCTGTGTAAAAGCTTGCAATGTGTGAAAGCGTAGGAGCGGTAGTGGTAGTTGTTGTAAAAGAAATAGAAGTTGTAGAAGAAGAGGAAGAGGTGGTAGGAGTAGGAGTAGGAGTAGCAGTGGGAGTAGTAGTCGGAGTGGGAGCAGGGGTAGGAAAAGGAGTGCTAGTAGTAGCACAGAGCGAAACATTGAGAAAACGGGCAAACATGCAGCATCGCGGGGGCTGGCAGGAGGAATCAAAGACATGACGAGGATGGGGCGGACGAGGAGGAACAGGAGGTCGAGGAGGCAGACGAGGTAGAGAGGGAAGAGGAGGACGAGGTAGAGCGGGAAGAGCGGAAGAGCGGCGGTACAAGGAGTAGCAGTAGGAGTAGGAGGAGTAGGAGTAGGAGTAGTAGGAGTAGGAGTAGTAGGAGTAGTAGGAGTATGTAGGAGTAGTAGGAGTAGTAGTAGTAGTAGTAGTAGTAGCTAGTAGTAGCTAGTAGTAGCTAGTAGTAGCTAGTAGTAGCTAGTAGTAGCTAGTAGTAGCTAGTAGTAGCTAGTAGTAGCTAGTAGTAGTAGCTAGTAGTAGCTAGTAGTAGCTAGTAGTAGCTAGTAGTAGCTAGTAGTAGCTAGTAGTAACTAGTAGTAGCTAGGAGTGGTAGTAGTAGTAGTCGTCGTCGTCGTCGTCGTCGTCGTACTACTAGTAGTAGTAATCGTCGTCGTCGTCGTCGTCGTAGTAGTAGTAGGAGGAGGAGGAGGAGTAGTAGTAGTAGTAGTAAAACAATACTTGCACTTATAATTAGACTTGTACTTGGAGGGGGGGAAGGGGTGGGAGGGGGTGGACACAATTCATGGAGCAAAAACGCGCAGCAAGAGAACAAAGGAGCAAGTACAAGCCAAGGACAGAAACAGGAACAACACCTTCCCATCAAACACGCCGGCAGGCCGGCGGGTTCATTCTTTACGACAGCCAGCCGGGAAGTTGGCTAGTTGCTTTTTGCGAACGAAGTGCGAATAGAGGGTCTGGTGGGACCCTTTGCCGTGGTAGGACTTTTTCTTGAAATTAGGTGGTGTTTAGGGTGTGCATGGGGTTGCTTTTTCCGGGTAATGTGCCAGGTGGCAAAGAGGTGACGGTGGGGTATCGATTCCCCCCTGCTCCGCAATTTGTGGGTACCCGTTGGTGACCTTGTGGGGTGCATGCGATGGACGATTCTCTGCGAATTTGGAGTGCATGTTCGTGACTTTGGGTGCATGTGCTGCACGATTTTATCACGCCTAAAGGACATATCATGGGTATCTATGACAGGGTAGCGCATATATAAGAGCTGTAGGGAACGGGATAGCGATGAGCGAAACCCAACGGCGGATAGGGTCCATTGGGGTTTCTTCGGCGTCGCAGTAGTTGTAACATGCTATCTGTCATCCTTTCTGCCATCTATTCTGGCAACTACGCCTATCTGGCATTTATTGTGGCATTCTTTTTGTCATTCGATCTGAAATTAGATTCTGGCATTTTATCTAGTCTATCGTGACATTCTCTCTGACATGGGCAACTACATTCTATCTGGCATTCATTCTGGCGTTCCTTCTGGCATGCTATCAGAAACTCTATTTGGGCATTCTATGTAGTAGCTCCGCTTGACATTCTATCTGACATATTTTCTGATACCCTATCTGGTATTCTATCTGGCATTCATTTTGGCATCCTTGTTGCCATTCTATCTGACATCCCATTCTTGCAATTTAAATGGCATCTCCATTGGACATTCTATCTGGCACATGTTCTCACACCCTATCTGATATTCTGTCGGGCCTGCGTTCTGGCATTTTCTCTGGCATTCGATCCGAAATTCTAGTCTGACATTCTGTCTGGCATCTTTCTTGACATTCTCTCGGATATGAGCCGCGAGAGCTGACGCGCGGGCTGGCAGGGCCCAGTGCGATCTTGAGTGCGCAGTTGATCATTCGGCGTTCGGGATCGGGGGTGCCCAGTGAGCTCACGGACTTGCAGTTGAGGAGTAGGGGGGAAGGAGAAGAAGGAAGAGTTTGCGTACGGCTGATGAAATCCAGCGACCCTCACCTGGCAAGTGAAGGATCAATGAGCCAAAAGTTTTGGCGACAGGTGTGAAGCTGCGACTGCCGCGCGCAACCATCGTCAAAATGGGATGCTGGCTTTCGTTCCCCTCTTCTCAGGTGAAGGTTGGCTCAACTCTGAACTCATCAGTTTCTTTTCCCCGAAGCGGAAGCAGCGCAGAAGAGCGCGGAAAACCTGTAATTAGGATTGATTGATTTGGGCATGGAGAATGGCAGAGAATGGAAGGGAAGGGAGGGGTTGCGTTAAAGTTGCCAGGGCTGTTTAGTCAAAATTTTCCATTTTTTTGGTTTCCATTTTCAAACTTTTCAAACTGCTGCGCTATGCTCCACGGTAAGGCACTTCGCTGGGCTGTTGCCTGGCCAGTTGCCTTGTGCTCATCCCATCTCTTCGGCAGTGCTTTTCTGTGCAGGTGCTCACGTTGGAGAAACGATTTGTTTCACTTGAAAGGAACTTCCTTGGATTTATTGAATTTCTTGCCTCCAGCTGTTTTATATACTTCATGATTTGACCAAGGATTGAACAGTAGGACGATATCCATATGCTGCAAAAAACGAGCCGTTTTCTCACAAGGTGGTCACTCTTCAATCCTCTTCGCAGATATCACAGAGGTACAGCCACTACTGCAGACTGCGGCGATTATCACACTATTTTGCTCGGGCTGCTCGTTGGAGGTGCTCGCTCTTGTGAGTTTTGGTGTGACATTGACACAAAGGCAGGCAGAAGAGAAGAAAAACACCCTAGTAATTTTTTGAGACACAGTCTTAGCAACGCTTTTAGATACGATATACCATTTATGTAAAAATTATTCATAATCAATTACGAAGGAAAGACATTGACACAGTTTGGCACTTTGTCCGTGCCCTCTACTTGAATCCGGTATCAAGTCTTCTTGCCCATCAGTGAGTGAATCAAGATGTTTTAATCTGAGACTAAATGATAAGTTGCAGCACGCATTCTCTTATCACATCATCCACACATTTTACACATTATTTCAAAGAATCCCCTTTGCTGAGCAAACTTCTGTCTTTATCCCATTTGCGTACTCATCATCCTCCTGGCTAGATTTCAGCAAGCTCTTATAACGAAAGCTAGCGACAGCTAGCTGGAGTTTACTCTTGCTTCAGCAAGGGGAGGGGCAGGTTTGAGTCCGACACAGTAATTTTTCACTTGAACCTCCCCCCCACCCCTCCGCCCGCGGTGTTGGAAGCAGACGGTCACAGGCTCTAATCCTGCCAGGGGCGTTCTGAGGTCCCTCTTTAGCTCTCTAGCTCAGGTTTTGTTTATGTGCTTTCCGGTTGACGCCAGCCGAACCATTTGCAGACACATATCATATACCAGCAATGTGCAAAGGTCTTGGAGGGGTCGTAGCACAAGACCCACTTGTCCCCTGTCGAATCTTGTCAACAAAATATTCAACTTTGAGTTCAACTTTGAGCCCCACACAAATTTTCAATTTTTGGTAGGGCCCACTAATGAAGATTAACTATGTTTTTTGCACATCTTGTCAAACATCTTCATCTTTGAACCCCACACAAAATTATACTTTTCGGGGGCCCAAAGTTGAAGATTAAATATAATCTGCAAATCTTCTCAAAAGCATTCAAATTTGAGCCCCCCTAAAAATTATAATTTCTACGAGGGCCCAAAGTTGAAAATTAAATCCTTTCTTGGCAACTCTTGCCCACAGTATGCAAATGTGAGCCCCACAAGAACTGTGATTTTTGGTGGGCCCAAAGTTGAAGATTGAGTATGTTCTTTGTAAATTTTGTCAAAAGTATTCAATTTTCAGCCCCGCAAGAAACTGCTGTTCCACTGCTGTTCCAGTTTCACTTTGTCACCACGAAAAAAAGCAAATGCGTGCGAAACTCCAGGACAACAGTAATTTCTATAATCCCACCATTGTCCGCATACAGTTGCTCTAGACTCTAGACAATCTGTCTTCAGGGTGTCACAATTCCATCATGTTTCCAAACTAATATGAACCTTAGCTTTCGTTCACCCCCCCTGGACCTCAAGTATCTGTACTAGCTGCGCTCTGATTTCACCTCAATTACTTCACATCGTTATGCCGTCGCATTGGTATTTATCTCATCATTTGTTTATTCTGCTTTGATACGCTTGTATTTCAAGGTACACGATTGTATTACCACCCCCTGTATTTCACTTGACTAAGATTACACAAATGAAAATGATCAGGGATTGCTGACCTTGTACAGACATACTCAAAATATGTCCGCCAGGCAATGCTCGATTCCATATGATGCATGAACATGTCAAAGAGCAAAGTACACAGACATAAGTTTTTCTTTGCAAACATGTTACCACAAGGGGGTCGTAAGGTCAATTCATGAAAGCTGGCCCAAACAAGAATGCAGTTCGCTGCCAATTTTTGCGGTAAGCTCAGCGTCAGCGAAACAGAAGCTTGCCGCTAGCGAAGAATGCTGGGCTGACCCCTGGGCCCACTTTAGAGTGAAATTACACCACCGTAGACCCCAAACAGTTGTTGGATTGAAGAACGTGGATTCCATTTTATTGAATCAAAAATCCAGAGTTAAACAATTCTTCCAGTCTTTAGAAGGATCCAAGACGAGACAAAAAGAAGGACAAGAAGGACAACACGAAGGCAGACAAAGGAGCCAACCGGGACAAACTGTAAAAAAAACCCGACGCAGCATTGATCATGAAGTGAGGAAGAAGATGGAACAAATTGGATCAAGGGAGGCAAGGCCAAAGCTGGAAGAAACATGATGAAGAAACCAGAAACAGGACGTGAGAAGGAGGACCAGAAGGCAGGCACAGCATCAGCCAGCAAGGCACGGAAAAATGGTGAAAAAAGGGAAGACAAAAAGGGAAAACAAAAAGGGACGACAAGAAGGGAAGACAAAAAGGGCAGACAAGAGAGAAAAATTAAAGAAAAACAAGAAGAGGCAAGCTGCCAGGAGGTGAACTCAGCATCGGACAGGGCAGAAATGAGCGGAGATGAGAAACGAGCGTAGCAAGGAGAAAGGAAGGAAGGAAAACAACAGGGACAAGCGGGGAGAAGGACGGCTCAGCATCCAACAGCAAGGTAAACAAGACAGGAGACAACAGGAGACATGAAGCGTGACAAGAAGGGAGACATGCTGTGACACGGCCGACACAGCAAGGGCAAGGCAAAAGGAGACAAGAAGGGCCTGAAGCATCCTGAAACGCTGCACGAAGAGAACAGGTAACAAGGGAGATGTCAGAGATGGTTGAGAAAGAGAAAGCAACAGGCCACGCCAAGTAAGAAGAGTCCCGTGAAGGAAGACGGAAGGCAACTGAAGAGAGGCGATGAGAAGGCAGACGCAGCACGCAACAGCAACGCAGGAAAACATGGACAAGAAGAGAGGCAAGAAGGGACACAAGCTTGCCCGAAGGCGGACACAGCATCCAGCGGCAAGCCGAAGAAGGGAGACAAAAGGGGCGAGCAGAAGGGAGACAGCATTTAGACAAAAAGGCGGAAATTCTTTCAGAAAGCAATGAGAACCCCATACACTAAAGTGTTTAGGGGACAAAAGAGCATTTGCTACAAGCATGATGATGTAAGCCAAATTGTTTGCCAAGAGATTCCGTAAGGAAAAGCTTGGGAACCTGACGAGACGTAACGCAAGCCGGGAATTATTGCACTAGAAAAGATCTTTTGAACAAGGCTCATATGTTTTTACTTTGTAGTGTTTTTGACCCATACCAACCTCACCTGCACTCTTGTGTCTGAGGACCCCCGGTAACCGTTCCAGAAGTACTCCCCACAGAAAAGATGAGGTTGAACCAGCCAGTCAGCCATTCGGAGTAGTTGGTGGTAAATGATGAGGGTCCAGCACAACCCTTTGACAAGGACAGGTCATTGAGACCTTCGTCTCCATCGTTAACCCATCCCGTCATGTTTTTTCCATTGTGATACTTCAGTACTTCATTGTCATTGTATTTTCTTCTGTGCAGTCTAGAACACTGCATCTTCAAGTCCAGTCCCCCATCGAGAACTTCAGTGCAGTCCTGAGACGCTTTCCATCGCTTTCCCCTTTTGGCGCGTCCGGGTCCTCCGCGGCGTCCAAAGGCGCATTCTGAAACTTGTAGCGCACAACTAGGTCTACGTCGTCTACGTGGCTGTTTGGTTTTCGCGATTACACCTACCGCACCTATGCAGCTTCCAAGATTTGGCACCTAATCTTTGGCAACTTGTGCGACTAGCTCGGAAAGAATGCAAGAACAAACGTAGAAAAACAATATCGTGCAGTGCTGGGCGAGTCAATGTTGCATTCATTTTTAAGCAAGTCCATCCTATGTGATGCTCTTAAATTCTAAGCTTCCCAATCTCAGGCCTACCAAACCATGCCTGAGAGGTGGCACCAATTCTTCCATGTTAGATCAGCATTTGTAGTCATCCAGCTCACGACGCGTCGGTCCGTAATTTTATCACGTTGCAATTTCGTAGTTTCCGAATAGGCTCTTCCGATTTTCCAAAGTTTCGGAATACAACCGTGAAGTTGGCCAAGTTTCAAATAGAACTGTCCACTGTCCAGTGTCATAATCACAGCTTCAAACGAAAATCGCAAAAGAGGGAAGGCATTGGGAAGGCATGCAGTGAGCTTCCACGAAAGGTCAGCTGATGTCAATTGATGTCAGCGGTTTCAGATTGTTTTGGCTGCAGGAGACCAGTTTCCTGTGCTTCGAGTCTGTTCTTGGCAAGGAACTTATGCAAACCAGGCAGCAGGATTTTATATGACTTTATGCTGGAAAACACAAATGGACAAAATGGACAGCACTGAAGTTCTGAAGAGCCATTCAGGCTTTTAGGGAAAACACAAGGTCCATTTTCGAGAGATGTTTTGAGCATGAGATTTTGATAGATGTCGCAAGTCCTTTTTTTGGCTGGTTGCGTCCATTTGCGTTGTCCTGCATTGCTTGGACCAGCGTGCTTTCTTTGATTAAACCTGAGCAGACGGAATTTGTTCAGCCGTTCAACACTTGTGCCATTGGAATTTGCTAGCAGCATCAAGAAACCATCCCCCTGGTTCCAATTCAAGCTAAACTTCAGTGAGGAACATTGCTGGCAATCCTCAACGCAGCAGCCATTGGTCATTTCATCCAGGCAAGGCATGAAAACATGTCTTCGTTTGACGCAACCAGATGTTTAACATTGTTTGATCAGATTATGGTAATTATGGTATCAATTGGTATCATATGGAATCATATGTAATTAAATCTGATCACACACGGTTCGGATTTGAGCTACTGAGCACTTGGCCAAGTTTTCAAACGGATTGTCTCACAGAGTCATAGTCATAGCCGTCATAGCCATGCAGCGCCTATGGGTATCTTTTGCACAGAGCAGTCGCTTCACTTTGCTTCGCTTCAGGACTCTGAGACTTGGGTGATCGTTGTGTCTGTTGCTTTCGTGGCCATTGCGTGTTTGCTGCCCTTGTCCGAAACCACCAAGCAGTCAGGCACCCAGAGAAAACCAGAGAAAACCAGAGACACCCAGAAAACCCAGTGACAGTGAACAACATCGGATGACGAACTGAGAAATCTGAAGCGAGCCAAATTGCACCCACACACACACGCGCACAGACACCCAGCACACTTGGAGACAGGGAGATGCATGGGGTACATGCGGTGCAATTATGCCGGTCCAGTCTAAGTATCTGGGTAGTGCCCCTGTGCACTTTCAACTTTCCACTCAACACGTTTCGGCAGTTGACTCAACATGTGTATAGTCTGTATAGTTTTTGTTTCTCGTCGATTTTCTGCGTTGAGGTATACGGTTGGACTCACAGCATATTTCACCATGGACCTCTTGACCTCCAAGAGTGGTGGACAAGGAGAAATCGGAGAAATACACGTCCTGTTCATGTGCCTGGAATACATGTCCGTGAGTTTGTTGGGGTCTGGATCCCAGGGGAAAGAGGGGAAAGAGCAGGAAGACGTAGCGAGACCTTGGGATCTGATTTGAGTCATATCCAGCATTCTTTGTAGCAGCTCTAGCATCGCCTTGCGTGATCTTGCCAACTCGATCTCTGGCTGACAATCATTCAGGAAATAACAGGAATCTATGTCTGTATCCCATGGAATCCCATAGGAATCATAGCGCTCCATAATTTCATTTCCAAAGCTCTGGTGAGGTCTCTGTGTGCCCTCCTGGTCTATTCTGTGCCACTGCCTGGCCCAGATGCCCAGCACAGTGTGCAAGACATTGGATACATTGGCAACCTCGAACAGATTCGAAAAGGTTGAAAAGGTATCAAACACAATCAATCAAAACAGATAAATTATCATAAATTACGTTAAACCGTTAAAGGATCTGTTAAGAGACGTTAAAGGTCTCAGCACGTTGCAAAAGGTTGTTTGCGTTTAGTGTCAGGAAAAGCTTGAAGCAGTTCCTTTGCACCTGAGAACTATTGAATTGGCTTGACATGTTTGAATCTGTTCATGCACTCAATGCACTCCTTCAATCTTCAGGGTCAGATTGTAAGACAGTGGCTAGAGTCGAGCTACAGCACTTGTGAACGGCTTCGCCAAACACATTATTATAATGAGCATTCACGGGCTACAACCAAGTTTTACCGCAATGGAGCGTAGTATTCCAGGCATCGTTATGTTTCGAAATTGAGCAGAGGCTTGGAAAACGATAATACATTCTCAAAAAAACGACAATATTTGCTGACACTGAAAACTTGGAAAACGATAATGCAGTCTTCAAAATTTTGATGACTAAGAGCTACGTATTAAGTATTGATCGTTGGTCGTTCTGCCATACTGTCATGGGGCAGTCCATGCAGCACAATTTCAAAAGCCTTTGACGTGTATTGCTGGTTTAATTGAGTGCTATTTGATTGTTTTATTTTAGTTCATGTTTGGAAGCAATGTGACTTGGCGCTTGAGTTTGATGTGATGTAAATGTGCGTGCACGCACATGTAAGATATTTAGTATGCTGACACATGTTTTGAAGTTTGTTGTGATTTTCGTTCCTAGGCCTGCCAGACACCCGTGCTTTAAAGAGTGGTGCGGCTGCGTTCAAAGAGATCGTTGAAGGCTGTGCCGAGGCCGAGATTGTACAAGAGAGCGGAGGGCAACCGCGCATAGCGAAGATAAAGATCACCAGGATATACCAGGAGCGAGCAGGATATACAGATTATATTCAGGATCTGTACAGAGACAGGCGATACAGACATTATAGACTCAATGGATAATTACACTTCCTGAAAGCAGCAAAGTGTTTGTTATCCAGGAATCCAGGTCCGTTAAATGCGTTTTGCACCGATACACCGAAACCGGTTTCAGCCCGTGCACGCACCGATACACCGATACACCGAAACCGGTTTCAGGGCACACACGCACCGATACACCGATACACTACACCGAATTTGGGCTTGGTTTAGAATTTGTTTAGGATTGGTTCAGGGTTGGTTTTAAGGTTTATTGAGGGTTGATTATAGGGCAGCGTAAACACCACGATCGGCGTATCGGCGTATCGGCGTAAACACAGCGATCGACATAACGGCGTATCTGCGTATTCCAGAGTTTCGGCGTAGTGGCGTATCGGCGCCGTTCAGGGTTTCAGCGTAACGGCGTAGCAGCGCAATCACAGTTATGGACCTGAAAAGCACACATGCTGGAAAGCAGTACTGTACATAGATAATATATAATACAGGGGTTTGGATTCAAGAAGCTTCTGTCAGTCTTGAACCTTGAATCCAGTCGTGGCATGCACAGGATTGCAAGTGATTGCAAGCAATTGTAATCCATTCGGGGCTGTGAGCGTATTTAAGTTCCCGCTCTGAGCTTTAAAAATTGTGTGCCATGGTTGCTAAACCGCCACTTCCCAACATATTTCATTCAGTTTTTCATTTTTGGCCAGCAGCCCAGGATATTTCAGTTTGTCAGTTTCCTGGAATTTTGCTAGAGAGTCCTTTCAAATGTGCAGTGTCTCTTTGCAAAAAGTATCCTTTTGAAAGAGCATAGTACTACTGCAAAATGCTTCCCTTCAATGTATGCATTGCTCGTTCTCAATTGTAGAATATCGTAGAGCATTCCTACAAGAGAGGTACTGCTTTAACTTCATATCCTTAAATGTGTGCAGTGCTCTTTTTGAAAGAATTTGGTTGCTCTCTAAGGAAAAATAAATATATCTCGCAAAGACAGCGGCAAATGAGTGTATGAGACTAGTTACTGTTCTTTTAAAGCAGTGTTGGACATTTTGAAAAACAGACTGCACATGACTGCACTCATTTGAAAGACTGTCCATTTTCTAAAAACATTGCCTATGTAAAAGAAGTAGATGTAATTGGGCATTTTGAAACATAGAGTGCATTCATTTGAAAGATTGTACATCTTCTGAAATATTGCCTGTCTACAAGGAACATATACGTATGTTCAAAGAAAGACCGCACTGGCTTCACAGATTGAAATCTTCATTTATCTTTCTTTATGAAAGTGAATTTTCAAATTCTACAGGAAGTGCTGCCCAATTTGGTTGGAAGACTGCATCGGCTTAAAAGGAACAAATATGCACTCAGAAGCAGTGCGCGAGTGGTGGCCATGGCAAGGTGAGTCTCTTGTTTTCATGCCAAAGAATCACATGAAAACAAAATGTACATTGATCCCATAATCTGGTTTCACCATCTGGTTTCAGTCATTTTGTCCATTTTGGGGAGCACACATCTGTTTTCAGTCATTTACCAAATCTGTTTTCCAAGCAAAAGAGTAGCCTGCACGGAGTTGAACGGTTTTTAACCACCTGGAAGAATTCAAAGGTTGAACTGGCAACACACGGTGGCCACGGAAGGTGGCAATGGTGCACTTCCCCCCTATAATAAGGTATAAAACATTGACGTAACAACTTGATCTCCATAATCAGTGGTGGAACATTGGCCATCATAACCTGGCTCGCAAAAAAATATGGCATCACTTGTTGAGATCAAAAAAAAGTGATGACCAGAGTAGGTAGGCAGTTGTAGTTCCGCCAAAGTGGACACTTGGGACATATTTGTAGCATGTTTTAGCTCTCAACTGAACTGAATGCGGGTTGGAATCTCAGAAAAAAAGGGAATGTTGTTGCTTGTTTGCCTTTCCAAAGTTGGGGCCTGACGTTTTGAAAGGAAGGCTGCGCTCACGTAGAAAAACAATATTCCTGACGAAAATACTACATAGTGCCACAAGCAATCCTGAGCATTTTGGAAGGTAGACTGTTCTGGTTTAAAAGGCTGAGACATTTTTTCAAGGATTATTAGACATTTTTGAAAGGATTGCACTCATTTGAAACTGCGTGCTCTTTATCAGAGCGTCCTGCGTATTACATTTTTTGTGTTGTCAAAGAAGTATTCTTCTTTTTGGGAAGCAAGACTGCATTCAATTAAAAGACTGAACGTCTAACGAAGAATTATCTTGTAGAACAAAACTGAATACTTTGGAAGTAATGCTGCACTGGCCTAAATAGTGAACTTTGTAATAATGACAGCTCTTTGAAAAAAGACACTGAACATGTTGAAAGTAAGACTGCAAGACTGGACATGTGGCTCTCAGGAAACATTATTCTTGCAACATGTGCGGTACTTACCGTACTTCCTTCTGAAAGTGAAGGGTTTCCAACCAAAATTGGCACTAGTCCTTTTAAAGAGCTGATGTTAACTGATGCCGATCTTGGAGCGAGGGTAAATACATACACATATATCATAGTATATACTCAATACATTTAAATGTATATAGTATATACTGTACATATGTATTTACAATCAACACGAACCAAAAAGTCATGTGTTTGATGTGCCCTTTCAGTTATAGATTCGTATCGATTCCAATCCATCATGTTTCTTGGAGATGTCATTACTTTAACGTCACCATTGTCACCTCTCACGAGTGTCGTGGCATCGCAGGTGGTGAAGGAAGCCACGGAAGCGTTTCTGTTCATCGGTGCAGGGGACGCGTGGCGTGCTTTGGGCCAACAGAGATTGAGCGACCTCTCCGAAACGTCTGGGACCCCAGAGCCCCCAGGACCCCAGAATGACCTGAATCGGACATCACAGAGAGACCTCCTGACATTAAAGGAACACGATCACCGCACATGACACCTCGAAAGGAAATGCATTTGACATTTGAGACCTGTTCAGGCCTTTCATGGGGCCCAAGAAGGGATCTTTTTTGGGGCCTTTCTTGGAGCATGCAGATGGGATGAGATCTGCTGAGATATGAGCGAGGCTGGCAGAAGCCAAGTGCACTGCAGAGTATGAGAACTTGTCGCCCTTGGCTGTCTGGCGAAATCTTCGGCACGATGGGCGTCTGCAGTCTGAGAGGTGGGGTGAATGCAGTGCACAAGCGCTATCTTCTGCCACTGGATCTATCACGTCCACATCATGTCTCCATAACATGTATCTAAAAAAATAGTAATAATAATACAATTGAAAGAAGAGCAATAAGATGCAACAAGTAGCTAAGCGAACCTAAATGGCCCTGCAGAATGTCCTACAGTCCTACAAGAATCTCAACAAGCTTGGGGATATAGCTCTGTTAGCTTGAAGGACCTGGGGGACCTGGCCGATATTTTGCAGGATGGAGGAACTCGTTGTGTTTAGCCTTGTTATTTAATTTCTTATTTATTTTATGTTATATTATATATGTTATATTGTGTTATTTATGTTGGGTGTTTATTTGGCGAATTGGAAGAATTGGCTCAGGCTTGAACATTGCAACATCCCTGATAGCCATTTTGTAGGATGGCCCCACCTTCGGGGTCAAGCGCATTATGACATGAAATCTTGGGCATAACAAACATATTTTTTTGAGGAGCGAATCATTGGACCAAAGATATCCCCAAGATACACAATAAACAAAGACCACACATTACAGGCTGTCTATCCGCAGCTCAAATCAACATGCTGCCACTAACCACTCTAGAAGTCTAGAAGGCAAGTGACCCGGACTCTCCTATCTAACATTGGCATGCTATTGGAAAAAAATGGCACTTGACAAAAAATGTTAAGTCTTTGGGAAAATTTGGGAAGTTTGATGTCCAAAGGCTGAGTTTTATTTTTGTTCACCGGAGGCAGCATCTTCAGCAGGAGGCCTCTTCCTATCTCTTCCTGCCACCTTCAGAGTCCGAATGACATGATTTGAATTGACAGGAACTGGCATTTAGTTTGCAGATATTTCATGATGTTCATTCAAATTATTGGCAAAACTCTGCATTGTTGAAACACAGTTTTTTTGGGGGGGGCTGTGGCTGCACTTGATCTGCTGTCTCATGTTGTCTCATGTGGTCATATTATGTTGTCATATGTTGTCTCCCTGATTCGATCCTACAGCTTTCTGCAGACTGCTTTCTCTGCAGCGGCAGCTTGCCTAGAAGAGACCTGTGTTGTGCAGAGACACAGTGTTCATTACCGTGTCTTTATGAAATGATCGAATGGTGATGTCTTCGGGAATACAGAAAAAAAATCGCAGAAAAATGGAAAAATCATGAAACATCATCAAGAAGTCGATTCGTTGCGTGTCAAGGGCAGTGTCACAGCCTCCGCAAGTTTGGGGTGCAGATCCACCTGAGCCCAGCTCTCACGCCAAGGCCGAAACGCTCGATGTGTGTTGTCTCCTGTGCGAGCTGGCGGCAAAGTCGGGGCCCCTGGGAACTGAATCTTTTCGAAAAAAATGAATCAGTTGAATCAGTTGAATTGGTTGTTTTCGAGCATTTTGAAACGCGATGGAAACACTCGGGAGCGAGTCAACACAGGGTGCAACATGACAAGTCCGTGCAGAGCGGAAAGCGGAGAGGAATTGGGGCGAGTCGGAGCCATGTACTGTAAATATTGATTATTATATAATATATTGATGAATTGAGAAATCGAGTGATCATTTCAGTATCATTTCTCGTGTGTATTGGACAGTTTGGAGAATCTGTGGCCGTCTGTGGCGGAGTCAAGGCCGCACGGCACAGATCTTGGAGCCGAAGCTGCTTTGGCAAGGAGCCCGGAGCCGACAGGACGTGACAGGACGTGACAGGACGAGACAGGACGAGAGCAGAAAGTGGTCGTCGAGAGAAACAGAGCATAAACAGAGAGCATAATGGAAATGAGAGAAAGATAGAGGAAATGAGAGGAAGTGCAATGTGTGCATAGTGGAGAACATAGCGGTGAAGAAAACAACATTAAAACACACAAGAGTCAGGCATGAGGCAGATATGAACAAGAGCTGACAAGAATATGAGAAACACTATCGTTGAATCAGGAGATTATGGATGCAAGAAAATGCAAGTAATAATGCAAGAATAATGCAATAAAGTGATAGCGAAATCAGGAAACAAGGAAACGAGGAGAAATGGAGGAGACTCAGTCAGGAGACCACAAATGAAAGTTATAAGGAGAACTTGCACGGTATCCAAGTTATCCGAAGAAAATGAGTATGTGACAATGAGAATTGAGCAGAAGCGGCATTCGAATCACGACGAGAACACAAACAAAAAAGGAACAAAGAGTTGAGACATGACAAGTTGTGACAAGAGCAAAAGGAGAAAAACAAAAAGAGACACTTATTTTTTGTTTGCTCTTCTCTTCGCCAAGTTGTTACATCACCAGTCCCTGTGTTTGGAATGTTGGAACCCTTCACCTCGTCCTCGGCTCTTTACTATAATTATCTACAATTACTATTACTATACCTACCTCATGTTTCTTTGGTTCTTTTCCCGAGAGCGTTTGCGAAGGGTTTTTCGTAAAAAGGGAGCTGCGCATATTACATCTGCATATCTTAATATCTTCACATTATCTTACATCTTCACATGTTACATCTGCACATCTTACATCTTCATAATTATCTGACATCTGCATGTCTTCACATCTTCATACTTCACATCTTCGTATCTTCACATCCGCATGTCTTACATCTGCACATCTTCACATCTGCATACCTTTCTCTCCTCTCTCTCTCTTCTCTTTTCTGCTAATTTCTATTTCTTTCTTAAGGCGGGCAGTGCCAACGAGGGTCCACGAGATGCAACCTTTTCGCACGAAATGAGGTTCGATCGTCAAAGACTGAGGTAAAATTGCGATTTTTGTCAAGTCTATTGCAACCCTTCGCACGAACTGAGGTTCGATCGTCAAAAACTGAGGTAAAATTGCGATTTTTGTCAGCTCTATTCCAACCCTTTTGCACCAAATGATGAGGTTCGATCGTCAAAAACTGAGGTAAAATTGTGATTTTTTGTGTCCGAAACGGGTGTCTCACGCAGGCTCCCAAGCATAATGGGACGTTTTGGGTCTTACAAACCTTCAAAAGTGACAACTAGACGACGGATGGCCCGAGAGCGAAGAGACCCAAATTGATCATATGTAAGTATGAGGTCGATGTGATAGAAAAGAGATGACAGTGAAAGAAATGACCAGATGTGCAGATATGCAGATGTAAGAGATGCATATGCACATGTGAAAATGCGCATATGTAAGATATGCAGATGTAAGATGTGCAAATAAAAGATGAAGAGATGCAAAAACGCGAGTGGAGAAGAGAAAGAAGACACGCCTGATGGAAAGAAAGTTCTATGCACTATATGGGGGTGATACAAACTCATGAACAAGATACAGCAAGAAGAAAGGAGACAAGGACCAAGAAATCCAGATCCTGTAAAAGCGTCTGTGTGTAAAAGGGGCCTGTGTGTAAAAGGGATTTGTGTGTAAAAGCTTCTGTGTGTAAAAGGCATCTGTGTGTAAAAGCGTTTGTGTGTAAAAGGGGTTCGTGTGGAAAAGCATCTGTGTGTAAAAGCGTGTGTGGGTAAAAGCGTTTCTGTGTAAAAGCGTTTGTGTGTAAAAGCGTCTGTGTGTGTAAAAGCGTTTGTGTGCAAAAGCGTCTGTGTAAAAGGGGTTGTGTGTAAAAGTGTTTGTGTGTGTGTCAAAGCGTCTGTGTCCTAAAGGGGTTTGTGTCAAAAAAGGCTTCTGTGTGTAAAAGGGGTTTGTGTAAAAGCGTTTGTGTGCAAATTGTCTGTGTGTAAAATTCTCTGTGTGTAAAAGGGGTTTGTGTGTAAAAGCGTCTGTGTGTAAAAGGCTTCGGCGTGTAAAATTCTTTGTGTGTAAGAGCATCTGTGCGTAAAAGCGCCTGTGTGTAAAAGCGTATGTGTGTAAAAGCATCTGTGTGTAAAAGCGTCTGTGTGTAAAAGGGGTCTGCTTGTGTGTAAAAGTGTCTGTGTGTAAAAGGCTTCTGTGCGAACAAGGGGTTTTTGTGTAAAAAGGCTTCTGAGTGCAAAAGCGTCTGTGTATAAAAGGGTTTGTGTGTAAAAGGGGTTTGTGTGTAAAAGCGTCTGTGTGCAAAAGGGGTTTGTGTGTAAAAGTGTCTGTGTGTACAAGGGGCTTGTGTGTATCCTAGATCTTCTTCCTCTTCTTTGTCCTTTCTTCATCTTCTTTCATTTGTTTGTATCAAACCCGTATAGTTCGTATAGCTGCCTCCCTGTAATGCGTGTCTTCTCCTTCTTACTCTACTTCTCTCTCATGACAAACGCATTTATGCATCTCTTCATCTTTCATCTTCACATCTTGGTACCTCACATCTTTCATCTCTCTCAAGCTCAATTGCTACATTTTTTTCATCACCTTCTACTACATTGACCTGATACTTACATCTGATTGACTTGCTTCTCTTCGCTCTCGGGCCATCCGTCGTCTAGCCTCATTGGTCATCTCCTCTGCCTTCTTGAGTCGTTTGTTTTGCACCTCTAGTTTTGTTTTTCCGAATACATCCTTCCAATATACATGAACACATACGCATGCATATTGTTTAATATTTATACATATGTATACATATATGGTTGTTCATTTTCTGTGCCGCACGCAGTCTCCGTCTCTGTTGCATTTGACATTGAGGTGCGTGGAGCTGCAGAGGAATCAATTCGGGGTGTGGCGCTGGATGCTGCTGCGTTGCTCAGGGACTTTGGACGTGCAGATTTTGGTGCTGCAGTCGGGCAACTCAGACCTTGAAAAAGAACTCGGCCTGATCTTGCTTGCGCCTGTTTGTTCTTGAGAAATTTGGGAATGCAAGTTGTCAAGAATTTGATCGCGCACGGGCTCTGAGTCTGGGGCGGCTATGTGCAGCCCATTTGGTCCAAACCCAAACTAGACATCTCTGCTTGTCAAGAGCCCCACAATAGGATGCAATAGGCTGTGGTAAGTGTGGTAAGCACCTCAAACATGGCAACCAATGGGTATTGTCTGCCGGCTTCCACCGCAGTACATTAACTACCGGCTCGGCTCCTTGCCTGATCAGCAAAAGTGGAAAAAATCAAAAAGGGGGAAAAACGAGTACCTCCGGGCTCAACTGCTCCCCACGTGTCCACGCAGCATACACGCTGTGATATCCAGCGCGCCAAACAGCCGTTGGCTTGCTCGAAACATGCCGCGACACCCACCTTCAAAGATTCATCTTGAAGCAGCTGAAATAGCAAAGCAACCGTCTTGAAACCTGCCATGCACGGCAACCAGCCGTGCCAGAGCATGGCAGATTCATTGCATGCCTGAGTTGCACGCTTGGCAGGACGACTGCTACCTCTTCCACCAAACTGTTGCACCGAGAAGTATTGCAGAGTAACTTGTGCCGGCCCTGGAGCAATCTCTTTGACATGTTGAACCTCCAGCAAGGCCTTGGCAAAGTTGTTCGCAAATCTTGCCCGACCGTCTGGAGTATCAATGCCAGAGATAGTGCGCCAAGTGTCTCCACAGGTGCTTGGGAAAGCAGATCCAACTCCATCGCGAACGTCATGGTTGAGCCCGACATCTTCACACGACATGTTCGGGCTTCTGAAAGCATAGGAATATATGATTTGAAAGGGGGGATAACGGGATACTTGGAGCATCCAACCAATTGCGATCGGGCAGCCCACTGCCCAAGAAAAAAATTGACATGGCAGACCAACTTCCCAAACATCTGCTGACACGGTGCGCCACTGGTAGGATTTGGGCCTTTCTTAAAAGACGCGAAATCAAACGTGTAATTAGTGTAGCTGTGCGCATTCAAAACGTGTAGATTCGTAGCGTCCGAGCACATGTGTAAATTTGCAATTTTTGTTTCACACCGCACAGTGTTCGCAGCAGTGGCGCAAGGCTTTGGGCGAAAGCAACGCCACGGCCACCCGGCGCAAAATCCTCCTAGAGGCAGGAAAGCAACATGTGTTGACAAAAGGTGACAACATGTGACGATCACAAGTCCCCTCCTTTCAGCAACGCTGACAAAAACATCCTAGTATCAGAGACTGGAGCAGGGTCTCGGTGGACGGAGATAGACACAGGAACCTGGACTATCCTACAAGACAAAGTGAGAAGGAAATGAAGTATGCCCACTAAACAATGAAGGGTTACGAAAATAGATGGACACATGCACAGACAGCTCAGGGTGCCATACAATTTATTTGTCATGTGTGTTCATGATTTCGGCATTCCTTTGGGTGTTCAGGAGATCTTTTTGATGAGCTGTGGAATGTGGAACATATGGAACAATGCAATTCAAATTCTGGAATGTCTCCAGCGTCCTGGACCCAAAACCAGTGCATTTTGCACAAAATGAAAAAGGTGAATTGAAAAAATTGAACTTAGCTGTCATCATTTGAAATATTTTGAAATATACTGAGTTTTCTCAATCTGTTTGAATCTTTCTGTCGGAATCTTCCTATCCGTTTTATCCGCCGTGGTCTTAAAGGCTGCTAAAGGCGCCTTGCAGAAAAGTTCCTCGGTCAAACAGAGGACGAGAAAAGCGGTTGGACGGACAGTTGCTGGACTGCCCGAAATAGATCAAAATAGCAAAAACATCAGAAATGCATCAGAAATGCATCCAGCCATATCTAGAATCTAGCCCCTTCTTGGCGCTTTCTGTTTCAACATGTTTCAACATGTTTCAAGAATTAGCCAAATGGATCCAAATTCAATATTGCGATTTGATGCCATTTGCGCATTTGCTGTGGCCTGGGCGCATTGCCAATGCGCTGAGGCAGAAATGCAGCGCAGGACGGGACTACAAAACTGGACCTATGATTTTGCTGCAAAACTTCAAACACAGACCAACCAAAAAAAAGCAAGGTACGGCAGTATCCAGGAAGATGACAAGGGGAAGATGGAAAAGCATGACAGGGTGTAGGGCATTTCTGGGCATTTCTATGCATGTTTGTCGCGTTGTTTCTCTTGTTTTGTGTGTGTAGTGTTTGCAGAATTCATGTGAAAAAGTGCACAAGATTCACAAGATGCTGAAGTTCTTTGGCACAGCAGAGAAGAAGAGGAGGTATGACTCCTCAGAAGACTTGAACAAAGTGATTACTGTAAACGATTACTCTTGGTCAAACATTGCCCACGTTGTGCCTCCTCTACCATCAACTCCATTGTGTTTTGATTCAGTGGAAAAACACTGAAGTATTATGAATGTTTTTGAAGGATTTGATTGTTGATTCTTTCCGTTGTATTTCTGGTTTCTTGGCGAGAACATGCATTCACTACTTTAAAAGAAAACGAAGACAAAGCAGCCCCTACCTTTCTCAACAGAGCAACTGTTGACTTGCCTGAGAAACGTGAAGTTGAAACATCTTGCCAAAACCCTGAAAGTATCTGAAAGTGTATTTCAGGCAAATCATATGGGCTTGTCTTAAAATGGGGATACCTCCAATTCCAATGTAATGTAATCATGTCCAATTCAATGGCCATTTGGGCGGGGGGAATATCCCAATTTCAAACCACCAATGTCCCAAGAACCTTTTTTTCAGGTTTAGCGCCTCCATCTCTCAGAAACCTCGCTAAATGGTGTGGGTCGCAGAGAAAGATCAGGAAGGTTGACAGATAGTACACCCAAGAAACCTAACATGGGAAATGTGGAAAATCCTTGCTGCCAAGAATCCTTTCAATAGTCTACAGAATACACACAACAGACCTATTTTTATTTGGGATGTGTGTGTTCCTCTGCAGGAGATTCTGAACTTGAGACATTTCCAGTCGCATGACGCTATGCTTGGCACAAACTCGTTTCGTGGCTCAGAGTGTGTTTCTCAAGTCCAGATATTCAAATATGTCACCGTGTGTGTCAAAGAGGTAGGTCGAAAGGAAGGTCAAAAGTGGTTCAAAAGCTCTGAAAAGGTGTGACATAGATTGACACAGTATGACTTATGACAAACTTGACACAACTTGTTTTAGCATGTCAGCCATTATGTCTTCACTGTTATCACTGTACTTTACGTGGAAGACCATGGAAGTATCTGGAAGCTGTCGTGCTGTCAGGTTTGCAAGTGCTCGGTCAGAGATGGCGTCTTTCCTTTTCTTGGTGCACGTTTTAGCCACTGAGCTACTCCAAAGCGAATCATCTTTCTTGCGGAAAGCCCTGAAGCAGAGGTGGCACTCCATGTCTTTTTTACATCATTTTTTTTTTACTGGTATCTTTTACATGTTCTTACAGTAATTCTTACATCATGTTTCACATATGTGTTTGCATTTGTTGCTCCCTACTTGCTTTGCTGTCCAGGTTTCGAATTGTCCCACACGCCGTCTCTGCAAGTCCTAGATCGTGTGTTAAGATCGACCGGAGTTCGATAGGAGTACAGAAGATGTCGACAGGATTCGACAGGTGTATTTCGTAGCAAGATGTACTCCTGTCATCTCCTGTCGTTGGTCGTTTGTCGTCACATGTCGTCAAATGTCGTCACATGTCGTTTATGTGTTTCGGTGGTCTCAATGCTGCAGGGATGGCAGCAGAATCCTGGCAGGTGCGTAGCTTCGACTGCTTTGTTATTCTTGGCATTGCTTGGCATTGCTTGGCCACTACTTTGTGTTTCACATTTCTGTTTCACAATGTCTTCAAATTGTCTTCAACATTCTTCAACTTTGCACACTGGCAAACAAAATCGGTATTTGGGAAGAAGCAACACGTTGTTGTTTTCTTACGATATCTAGTTCATAAATGTTGATCTGATGTCTGTCTTTCAAATTCACTGCAAGGCGATGAGGAGGACGCTTTACAGCAACTCTCCCTTCAGATCCGAGATAGCACCAAATCTAATTGCCGTTCAGTGCAATCAGATTGTCAGCTTCAGTCACATTGTGTAGATTGTTTCCCTGCTGACCTTTGCCGATTGAAAAGTTTTGAACAGACACAGCGAAACAATGTGTGAAACAAATTGAAGGAATTTGACACAAATGTGTAACAATGTGTTAACACAAATTTAACAGCTCAATGTGTCCCTTGAGGAGGGTCTAGTGAGTTTGACGGGGCTCTCCACGTGGCACCTCTCTCGGGAGAGTCGAACCGGAGAATTTCGACACTTGACGTCCTTGACATCACCGCTTCTTCCACGTCGTGAATTCTCATCTTCCAGTGCGACTCAGAAGCAATGGGTTAAATTACGTTACAACAGTTACAACAGTTACAACATAGTTGCTCAGAGGCAATAAAAAACAATACAATACGTTGCATTTTTTGAAGTATGTTAAAACCAGGCCATGATTTTTAATCGTGTTTGAACTGTGGGCCCAGCACTAGGACTCTAGCAAAGGGTTTGTCAAGTTTGATCTAGTAAGTACGTATGCAAAATGGCTCAATTATGTCACACGTTTTACACATATTATATGATTTATATAATATTATAATGATATATACGTCATTATTTTCAACTTGATTCAATTTGCAGTATTAATGAGCGTCACTCAGCGGTCTCTGAAAGGTTAATGCTGTGCCGCCAACTTGCTATGACCTCTTGGCCGCAACTGGTTGCAAGAAGCACCATGGGCGTTGCAAATCCAGCGCACCCAAAAATACAGGGTGTACTATAGTTGTCAACGAATTCGGACAAGGGAGATGGGTACCAGGATGTACCAGCTAGGTATATTAAAGAGCAAAGTCATAGATTAATTCCTTCGGCACCTTGTCATGTCTAGCCGCATCTTTGAAATTGAGATAAGCTCAGCTGTTGATTGATGGATCTTGATCAAGTTTGTGTGACTTGAGTGAGGTGATGTCGAGCAAAGTGCACACTGCGGTTTCTCGGAGATGGCGGTGTTCATTGAAGGTCTCCTTGTCCTACTGTTCTTTGGCATCATTTGGCATCATTTGACATCGGTTGCGCAATGCTCTGCAGATTTTCTGCAAAGCGGAGAATAATTTCAAACTCTGAAGCCACGTGCGCAGCCAATGTGTGCCCTTTATTCCTGGTGAAGCAACATGTAGAACCAGAATAGAACCAGACTACAAGCGTGATCATAGGTACCTGGCCCACCAAGCCTGTCTTGCTACCGAAGAAAGTCAACTTCATGTCAGTATCCTTTCATTGTGGTCGTTCCGTTGGTCCCTTCGTTGCAAAAAACAGGACCTGTCCAGCTCTGAAATGATTCAAAGCTGAAGCAAGTGGATCAGAGTATTTGGCGGTCATTGCTTGAGGCATCACAGCGTTGCGTTTACAAACAGAAGCGAATGGCTCGCAGAGAGTTGCATAATATTTTGCAACGTTTTGCAACTGGTTCATTTTAGTTGATGTAGGTTTGCTTCTGACCACCCTCTTTGCCATTGGCCTGGTAGGGTCAGGAGTCAGCAGTGTCAGCAGAACAGAATGGCGTTTGCAAGAACAGCAACACAACGGCGCTCAGGCGGATGTTGAAGTTAAAACCATCAGAACACCAAGGGACATCTTGGACAAGACCCGCTGTGAGCGCTTTTGCAGTTGCAATTTCATTGGATATTCACTGATATTTACTGCATTTTGCTGCCAAAAAGGGGATTTGCATTGTTTTCTTGCAAAAAATGGTTTTGTCCGCGCTCCCTATTGCCCGGTGGTTGCCAGCAACACTGTCGTGCGGTTGACGGGATGGCCAAGACACGCGCACGGGCAAGACCTCAAACAACATGATACGTTTAAAACAACATGCAATCGCCGAGACTTCGTTTGAAACCGGAAGCAAAAGGCCATGGCGTTTGAGATATGAGGAACGGTGAAGGATTCAATAAGGATTCAATAATGAGATGTAATTGATGCAATGCTCATCTCGTAGCAGTTGCAGGAGGCGCCTTTGCTTTGAATCTTTTCCACAGGTTCTCCTTATAGACATAGTAGTGATCGATGAATCGAAAGATGGCTTGAATAGACACATGGTTTGTGCAAGAGTCATTGTTGCCCACCCCGACCCCCGCCACCCCACATCATTCTTCCCATCGCATTCCAGGCGTGCTCAAGAATGTGTGAGCTGATGTGAGCTGTAAGTGTGACAATTTTGGAGAATTTTGGAGGGCTCTATGTGAGGTCTGAGGGCTTCAAGTGAGCTGTGAGTTGCAAGTGAGACAATCTAAGAGTTAAGGGTGGATACCAAGAGAGAACCCAAGCTGTGACCTCCGGCAATCCTTTTAAAACCTCCCTGCCTTGAAGGCGCGGGCTTTCTCATGTTTTTTCCATGTATAGTATAGATGTGAAATGAGAGTGAAATGATGTGAAAAACATGTGATACAGAGTGATAAACATGATTTAGTGCTCAGGCCCCACTTTGTGCAGAAAGGGATTTGATTTCGTGAGTTCTCCCCCTGAGTTTTTTCAGAACAGCTGAGGTTTGGGATTGATCTTGGACTTCAACAATGGCCTTGACGGCAAACTGCTCAACAGCCTCGAATGGTGCTGTGTGGAACAATTGAAACATGCCGCATATGCTCATTACTGCTCATTTATCAAAACCCTGCGAATCATTTGAAACTGCCTGGCACGTTTGGACACACACACACACACATTCAATTCGACCAATGGTACAGGTGATTTGTTTCTATGAACAAGACGGCCACTTCAAATCATTTCAAACGAGTTCTTATTTTCGAACCGTATCTTCAAAGCAAGCATACTAGCTTGTTTAAATATCGATGTATGGTTGAAAAATTGTATCCGCAGTTGTTTCTATCATTGTATGCTTACACCATCTTACACCTGAAGCTCCTCCCGAGGCGTGATGGTGTGCACGGTGTCGTATTTATGCAGCTACGGCTCCCAGTACTCTGGGTCTGGGACCTCAACATGCTTGGAATGGCGTGGAATGGCCAACAATGCCAACGGACAGAGACACAGAGACAGGACACGGAAAATTGTCAAGTAAGATAACGTTATAACTTAAAACGTGACTGATTTTGAATTCATGATTTGTCCATATTTGTCCTATGTGTAAAACGTGAGGTTTCAAAGCATGGGCCCTGAACTGGAATGGAACCACAATGGAACCACAATGTCTTCAACATAGTGAACCACCCTTGTTTGCATCTTCCGGCAACAAGTCCACGCAGAAAATCAACTACTTACCAAAGTATACTCGAGCTCACTGAGCTCACTATGAATACTTCGATGTAACTTTTCTTCCTGATTTCGTGTGGACTCTGCAATGGTATGACATGGTAATGTGATGTTTCATGTGATGTTTCATGTGTTTTGTGAATTTGCCCAACCGTTGAAGTATTGCCCACAGGGGTTCCCTGCGACGGGCCATTTCTCGTGGAGTTGGCGTTTCTGCTGGAGCAACAGCGCCTGGACGAAGAATTCAATCTCTTCACAGGGAATTGGAACCGATAGTTTGGGAACACAGGTTGGAATAGGTTGGAATATCTTGGAATTCCTTTTTTTATATTTTTTATGTTTTCTAATGATAAGTTTCAACAACAGTATGGGGCTGTGGAAGCTTCAACGATTTTTTTTGTGGCCAACATTTGAAGCATTTTTTTCGAAGTCCCTTGATTTAACTCTGTGTGTATTCCAAGACCCTGTTTGCACTTAAAAAACAACATGTATGAATTTCATATGAATGTGAACATATTGTGTGGATTTGTGTGGCATGCTTGAATGATCATATGATCATCTAATATGATCCGATCATGAAAGGATCTTTTTGTCGACAGGTCGGCAGCGTGTTGAGAACGCTGTGCATTTGGTCCAGTGACCTTCCCGGAACATGGGACGTGTCTATCGTGGTGACGCTTTTGATCATCCTCGGTTGGACGTTTCTCTCCACGTTGGTGAACTTCAGGGGTGGGCCCTATGCATATGCGCAGCCCTGAGAATCGTCAGATGTTTCACGGTGTTTCTGTGTGAAACTGAACATCAACGAAGGACAGAATGCATCACAACGAATCCAGGTATTTCCACATATTTGTGTGTCATTGTGTGTCATTTTGTCAATGCAGCATTGCAGGCCGGTTTCTGCGCGGCATTCACGGCCATCAAATTTCTTTCCTCCACTGGACCTGGTGGCATGTTGCAGCTGTCTGCGACAATTACATCTTGCATGTGGGCGTGTCACTAGGCCGTACTAGGGACATGGCACTGTGGAAGGCACTGAATGCACTGAAGCCACTGAGGAAAATGCAGATGCTTCAAGGTTAAGAGAGAAGAGCTGAAAGGATTGAGGATGACAAAATGATACAAAATGAATCAAAATGACATAACAGTATCTCAAAACATCTCAAAACAAAACCAAAAAAACACCTGACTGTTTCATCTGTTTTCCTGGGCATTTCAGGCTTGCTCGTGGTCCTGGTGGAGACGCGACTTGCAAGGTAATTACATGCAACTACACTGTACAGGGCTGTACAGCGTGTCTCGTGCGAAATTGTCTAAAGATGTGCTTCAGGTCTCGTCCTGTGCAACCGGATTCAGTATAGCTTTCGTGATGTTCAAAGTTTTTACGAGTGAAAGCCGTTTCAACCAAACGTGCAAACGCATCGAATACATCCGAACGATCACCAAAGATATTTGATGAGATGGAATTAGGGAGCATAACAAGCGTGATTTGATGTGATTTGCAAGGTGTATCCTTCCTGTCGATGCTCGTGACCTGCTGTGCTGGTCCAAGTTTGGGTGTGCCACATCCACGTACCACATGCGTTTTTGGGATGCTTTGGGCACGTCAGATGACAGAAATAGACAGAATATGACAGAATGTATTCTCCGAATTCTGTTTAAAAAGTCAGAAAGTGTTTTTAAAAAAGTCTGGGATAATTTTGGTGTCGCTGTGTGGCCAAGGCAGGGGAGAGTGGTGGCAGCTTTGATGGGTGTGCGGGCGGTGCTGCCTGCCCTCGTCTCGGCTGATGAGTCGTTGGTCAAAAGTGTGAAGGACGACGTGACGTTTTCCGTTGCCGGGGGAAAGATGCACGCAGCGGAAAGATTTTGAATTTGTAGAGCATGAACAACTAAGTCAACTAAAACCAACCGAATCTCTCCACTTGAGCGGTTCGGTGTTGGATTTTGGACCCCCGCATCATACGACACGTTTTTTGTGAGTGTAGGATAGTCATGCGTAGTCCAAGCCTTCTTTGTAGAAAACAGCTCAGGACTATCCAGATATGTTCTTTCGTTTTTGTTCAGCTCTAATCATGAACGGAGCGCAGCCAAAGACAAGGGACAACTAGAGCAAGACTGAGATTTCGCATGTTTCTTCTGGGGCTCAAGCATTTCTCGAGGTTTTTGTAGGGGTATGAATCCTTACAAAGCCCCGCAAACGCGTCTCTACCCGGAAAATGTGCTGCGAAGGCACCTTTTGCAACAAAACATATCCCGAGAGCTCGAGAGCCCTGATATAGGCTTCGCGACTTCCAGTATGTTTAAACTAAATCTCAAACATATGTTTAAACCCCAAGCAGTCAGAAAAACAAAGCTCAGATTGGCTGAGAAGCGGTGGAGTTCTCAAACTGCATCACCCCCTTTCACGGTGTATCAGAGTTGTAAATCAGACTGACATGTAAACATTGTAACATTGTAGACCATGGCATTGCCTTATGGCTTTTGCAACATATTAGTGTAATATATTGTAATATATTAATGTAACATATAATTAATGCAAGATTTATATGATTTTATGTAAAATCAGACATAATCAGACATAGTCAGACATGTTTCATATGTTCCTTGAGGAGGATGGCCCTTATGGCTTTGGTCCTGGCGCTGGTGTGTCCAGCTGGCCAGACCTCACAGAGCGATTGAAAAAGGTTGGTGCCTACGAGAAGTATCTCGAGTGGCGAGAAGGTGCAGACTGGGGCATAACATGTGCATAGCATGATCACACATGTGCATAAGAAGCATCATGAAACATCATGAAACATCATGAAACAGCCTGACACCAGATAAAACTGTATTTTGATCTGCTTCGAAAATGGGCAGGAGGATCATGAGCACCATGTTTCAATATGTTTCGCAATTTCTGGAAGATCTTTCTTGCCCAACAGTGTTCGCTTAGGATAGTTTACAGGTCTCAGTCCAGATAAAGGTGTTACGATCTGTTACGATGTTTCATGCGGCTTCTGGTGTGGGTTCCAGTGGTTGCAGGTTTCCAGACGGTCCCGGTGTGGCGTTTAGGGGTGGCGTTTAGGGTGGTTCTGGGCATTGTTCTGGGCGATTCCGGTGTGATTAACTCTGCGTCGTGCGGTTCTGATGCTGGTTCCCTGGGTGGAGGTTCCGTTGCAGGTTCCGGGGTCGGTTCCGGTTCCAGTGTACAAAGTACAAGCGAGGTTCAATCAAATAGGCGCGAACTGGATGATGTCACACTTTCCTACCACTTTTGCTGTTGCTGATATTTCCTGGGTTTATTTTTGTGTTTCTTTCGCCTTTCTGCACGTTTGTTCACTTGTATTGACATTTACTGTAGACTGTATTGACATATTTGGACATCTTTCAGTCGCCATGAAGGTTACATGCGCTGGCGGATGGGAGAAAGCCATGGTGCCAAAGGGGAGATTGTCCTTGACACAAAGACAGCTCCAGTGGCTCCAGTGGCTCCAGTGGCTCCAAAAATTGGGAAAGCAAAACTACTCAGTTGGGGCCTGAGCCAGGGAGCCTTGTCACAGCTTTGTCCATGGCAAATCGGTGGCTTATTCAGCAAGACATGCCACGTTTTTCAATCTGTAGCATGTGCATATTGTTCATGTGTTTGATGTTTTTGTCCATTGCTAACCTGCCTTTTGGAAGTCAATGGAAGTCATTTATGTTGAAAGAACGCACTGAGATGCTCTGAGATGCGCAGAGTGTTCTCAGCAGGAGATGATTCAGACCTTGGCACCTTCCAACCAAGAGACCCAGCTCCTCACCTAGCTTCGAAGAATTTGGAGGAGCGGCCGTTCAGCAGTGCGGGTCCGCTACATGTCTCGATATGTGTTTCAGCATGTTTCAGCAAGACGCGCGTAAAACCACCAGCCATTTGAGTTGCTTGCAGTAGGCCTCTGTGGTAAAGGCCTTTCTTTTTGATGAACCGACAACTTTCAGCTTTGTACTTCTTTGTACTTCTTTGTGCTTCTTTGTACTTTGTAGTCTACTTCTTTGCGATGGTCTGGCGCTACAAGTTGGACCCATGTGTTTGGTGCGCATGTTTTTCCTCGCTGCAGTGGTTTGGGGCAGCAATATGGCGGTCGATGTAGCAACATGAGATACATCGGATACATTTGACATGTAGAGCGCATGTAGAACGTATGTTGTACATCATACATCGATGATACAATGGTTGTGCGCATTTTGACCATCGGTTTGACATTGGTTTGAGTAGGTCTCGCTTTCGAGAATTTGTTTATGTCTCGGTCTGGCAGCATGCGTCACAATCCATACTCGCCACGAGAGTCAGCTTCTTGTAGCTGGAGGTGCTCGTGCTTCAGCAAAGTTTGTGGACAGGCAGAAACCATGAGGAAAACAAGAAAACATATATTAATATCTTAATAATTATAATATATACCTGTATTATGTATGTATATAATATCGCGTTGTACTACTTGTACTTCCCCTAAAGCTGGGCAGTCACCTCGACATTCTTTCCAATCTTGCTGCTGCCATGGATGCGTTGTTTGTGTCTTGCAGGGTTCGATCTTGGGGTATTACAGTACCAGGGATGCCTCACAAGTCATTTTGCTATGGCTCGTGTAGTACCAGTGGCAAGCACAGTTTGGACAGTGCACAGCCGTGCGCAGCACTGCTTCATGAACTGTAATACTTTGTAGGGAAGGGCAACCTTTGTTTATTGATACCATTGCCGTCAGTTCTGCAGCAACAGATCCATGCGCATCAACCCCGTGCATTGACACACAAAACCCGTTGAAGAGATCACAGCAAAAACACACCTGTATATTATTCGTATTCCCCAAACAGAACACCAGATAAGAAGAGAAAATACACGGCTGAGTTTCAATGCCGTTTGCAGAAGGTCCCACTCAGCGGCCTGATGACACCATGCTTAATGAGAGAGGCTCTCTCCCTATGCGGCCCCATGTTTGACAGCCTATTGCGGATCGCTATGTTCAGTTTCCTACTCTTCAATGCCAACGCTGGCCAAAAAACATAATAAGAAACACAATTCAGATTTGTTTTGTATTTACAATACAATTAGTATTATTTTTTATTCTACAATATATATATATATATATTCTACAAAACATCCATATTATCCCATATTCTTTCCATTTTGTCACGCTTGTTACGTTTGGTCGTGTATGGCCGTGCGTCACGGTCTGACCCAATATGCAGGCATCCAAGAAGTAGTGAGTTTTCACTTTGCTTTTCGCATCTTTGAACAACTTCCACCGCCTTTTGTTCTCATCAACCCCAACAGCTAGTTTTGGTCCATTGTCCCATATTGCCCTCTAGCTTTCAGTAATCCACACTTGTTCTTAAAGCATGTGCTCCTAATGACTGTTTTTGGACTGCTGGCTGGGAAATGCCGGCTGGGCACGACCTAGAAACCTAGAATCGATCTAGTGTTTCTGGATGTTTCTGGAACACTTTAGCCTGAAAGGAAATTTTGTTTGCAACAATTTGGCTTGTCAACGTCAAACCCTCCCATGCGGAAAGACTTGCAGCGTTTGATGGTTTGAACATGGCTGAAGACTGCTGAAACAATCAAAACGAAATTCTAGAGATTTTTATTGTAATTGTTTGGTTCATTTTAAATGAATTTTGATTCCTTGCCAGGAAAACACTCCAAAGGAAGGCGTCCAGCTGATGATGGCGCCGAGAGGTGATATGGTTGCAGATATGCCTGAAGTGGCAGCTGTTCTGCATCCTGTGGCGGTGCCCAGCTTGAAAGAGCTTCTGAATGAAGAAGGTCGGGCTGTGACAAGACTAAAAAAAACACACAACATTGCACCAACGAAACTACACCAATCCGAATACTTGAATACAATATGACTCGGCTTCCCAGGCCTCTATGCAGAATCCAAACCTGCACCTTTTGTATCGTCGTGATTCATGTCCTGTTTTGTTTCTCCAAATTTGTTCTTGATGGGCTTGCTTTCGATTTTTCGATCTTGCACATGAGCAGGAAGACGTTCGTTGGTTTGTTCTGCACATTTTACCTTTCATCTTGCCTTGCATCTTGTATCATCTTGTTCTGCATTGTTTTGCAGGTGATTGGCAAAGACAGGAAAGTGAAAGCCGTGGCAAGCCGATAACTGTGTCCCTGGCTTCGATCCAGGAAGTCTTGGACGAGAT
The DNA here is from genome assembly GCA_003297045.1 of Symbiodinium sp. clade C Y103. Taxonomy (NCBI): domain Eukaryota; class Dinophyceae; order Suessiales; family Symbiodiniaceae; genus Cladocopium; species Cladocopium sp. clade C. The sequence goes on from BGPT01001029.1 coordinate 159,167, forward strand.
CCGGGATGCCTTGGAAACTTGAACTGAACAAGATTCAAACATCATTGAAAGATCCATTTTGATATTCGAATAATGTCTGAACGATAGCTGAAAAAGACTGATGCATTCTAACATGCTGGCTTTAAGATGAGACAAACAGATCAAACAGCAGCAATTTTCAACAAGATATTAGCAATCTAGTGAACTGGCAGACCCTGTTTTGAGAGAATGGAGAAGGATGACAGTCGGATGACTGTCGGATGACAGTGGGATGACAGTCGGATGACATGGATGACATGAAGATACCCGAAGATACCCGAAGTGCTCACGGCACATAAGGCTCCTATCGAAGAGCTGGCGCTTCAGGCGGCAGAGCGTTTGGACGGTTTGAAGCTCGATGGCAACGCATGGTGTTCTTTTGCTGATCGCTTGCGCACCTTGGAGAAGTCCTAGGAGTTCTATCGCCTTGTCCTTGGATCGCCTCAAGTCTCACCACGTGGGTCAATAGCACAAGGTGCACATCAGTGCACTGAGTCCCCTTTCCAACCCATGCAATTCAGATCGATTCAGCTGAGTTTCCAGGTCAGGTCCATAGAAATAGTAGGGTTGCATCCACAAAGGGCTTCAAAACAAGACCAATATACCCGAATCCTCATTGTGACAGTCTTTGTGCCATTCAAAAGTCGTGAAATCGCGTTCGATGTGGAAGTGCAGCAACGCCACATTCCAGCTGAATCCAGCTTAACCCTTTCCAACATTTTTGATTTGTGCTTCTGTGTATTTGTTCGGTCCTCAATTTCTCTTACGACAAAGATCCTGATACAACATCTTAATACATCTTACTTCTAATCTTTTCTCTATTTCAATGCTCCAAGATCTCCAAGGCATCATGCGTTTGTGGCTGTCTGTGCTTGGGCGAATCGCTAAGCGTCTGGGGCACGGCTGTTCTCTGACCGACCTCATCGGCGCGGATAACACAGCGGCTGCAGAAGATTTGCTCAACACTGTCAGGCCATGAGCAATCGGAAATTCCCAAAGAGACTTCATGAGACTTCCACATTACATGTCATGTTCCACGAGAATTTTCAAGCAAATTTCCAAGAGAATGTGCAGTCATCCCAAGAGAGTTCAACGTGAAAGATATGAACGTGAATGTTCAGGGCTACGCTGGCGGCTGCCGTCAGGCGCAGAAGCAGATGAACCTCAGATAAATTGAAACAGAACATATGAGAAGTGAAGAAATACATAGAATCATAGAAAGACAAAAGGACAAGAGAGACACGCTGCGAATCATAGCAACAACATGCAATGACATGATTACAATCTATATATTATGTATATATATATTATAATTTTGTATAATTTATATATTACAATGCGAAAATCAAGGATGGACATTTGAAAAGGCCTGGCTTCAGGACTTCAGGACCGGAATGGAAAATGCAAAGACTCTGTAGAGCGAATGAGAAGTCTGAGAGAAGTCCACAGAGTCAATTAGCATGTTTATGATAGTTTATGTCTCTTTTCCATTTGGGGTTCCCTAATTCTCTGGCACGAACATTCTTCCACAGAGTCTCCAAGTTCCTTGATTTTCTGTGGCAACATGCTTGAAATGTCACAAACGCATTCTGCACGTATTCTGCATTTCGTCCGCGGCAGTTCTGTGGCTGGGGATGTGCCGTTGGCCGCTGAATGTGCCAAGCTGGAGGCGTGGCTTCTGATTCAAGTCCAAGAAAGCACACGCCTCTCAAGAGATGTCGCAAGACTTTGGAAGCGGCCGCCAAACAAAACACCAGCAGTGGAACTGCTATGAACCGCCAACGTTCCTGACATATCTTGACTTGGGAATGCCAACGGTGCTCAGGAGTGCGAAATCCCCGAAGTCATAGGTGTAAGATGAAGGAAGAAGACATACCGTATATAATTATAATATTCTATAGATATAATATTGTATATATCTGCATCCTCGAACAAACACAAATAAATGCTCATTTCAGAGATTTATGCTTTTTGAGTGGTTTTTCTCCACACGAGCGTAATTGCACCACTTTTGGCATGTTTGCACGTTCTGCATTTTGAAGCCAAAATTATGAGCGTATTTTCCCGGGAAACAAGCGTAAATACCCGGGGAAAAAACCTATAATTACTCGTCCGTCAAGACACAAATGCGCGTTTTCTAGTTCAAGTGAGCATAAAATGTCAGAACGAGCGTAAATCCAAGCAAAAACTGCTTTGAGCAGAACAAAATGCAATTGAAGATCCAGGTTATCAACGGTGACGCCATGTGCCGTCTGTGACACATTCTGTGACGCCAGGTTCGACTACGCAGCTCGCGGCAGGGCTTGTTGGCCGCCCTGGGCCGACGCGCCTCCGAGGGCAGAAACAGCGAGTTGGCTGCAGAGGCCCGGAGCGGACTTTCTCAACGCACACCCGACAAATTCCATCAGATAAAAACAACATCTACAAATTATACAAGAAAAAAATTGATTATCAATGATTATCATATGTTATATGAATTATGTGTACTTATAGATAATCCCATCAAGTTGCATCAACTTGCCACATGCCAAGGAAACCACGAGGGTTCCTATACAGTTTTAGTGCACTTGAATGTCTGATTTTTGTGTCGTTTGATGCAATTGAAGAATATAGTCAATGATGGTTGCTGGGTCACGCCATATTGCCGCGGACGATCTTGAACAGTTTGCCATATGCCAAGGTCAGGATAACTGGACTCAGTTGGTAGGCAAATGTTTTTTGGTCACTGAGGTGCTGGCCCTGAGTGCGGGTCATGCGTTGATGGCTTTGCTGGCTGATGCTGGACGCTGCTTGGCGCTCTCTGTGCGGATGGCAACGTCTGCAGAAGATGAGGCGAGCCCTTCGCCCTACGAGTCGCCTCAACCACCGCGCGAAACATCGATTTCAATGCTCCCGGATCTCACTGAACGCTCCTGAGCAGAAAGCAGAGATGCACGGTGGGGCACAAACAAACCGAGGGAATCCGTGGAATTATGCAGGTGAAGAAAATCTGAACCTTGATCACAAAGGGTGGTGCAGGCTACCTGTTCCTTATACTTCAGTAGATTGTGTATACTCTGGTACTTGGGAAAACTCTGCATTCAATTTCATTCAATCACTTCTTGCTCTTGTATTCTTTTGTATTGGTTTTTCACTCCCGGGAAGACCCCGGTCTATCAAGTTTGTCGCGGTTCGTAGAGGCGCCCAGATCACGACAACGATTCTTTCAACGTTCTGCCATCACTTATCATCACTTCTTTGTATTACTTCTTTATTAGTTTCTTACATTCTCCTTTAAACTTTACAACTTGCTCCAACAGTTTTCTAAAACGGTTTCTTACAAGTTGTAAACTCCTTGCTTTTTGCTGCTTTTTTCCCGCCGTACCCCTGAAAGCTTCGCCCTGCATTCCTTCCCTTCTTCCCTTACTTTCAAAGTTCAGCGAGGTGTTCCTTCAACCATCCTTTTCAATATTTTTAAACACTTCCGTCTTTGAGACCATTCTTTCAATACTCTCTTTGAAACCTGATTTGACATTCTTCTCCCAACAGTCTGCTGATGTCCTTTGTAGTGTTTCTCTCGTCTCAGGAGAAAGGATCAATTCCACGCTCGCACTCTGTGACAACACTTCTTTGATGCTCTTCTCAACACCCTTTTACAATTCAATCATTTGTCCAAGACTCCGTCGCACTGCCGCGATGCTGCAAAGCTTCTCTGGCTCTCTCGTTCTCTCTTGCAACATCTCGTCAAGTTCAATTATGATAGATCTCCATGGATTTTTCCCTAGAGTTCCACATTCTTTCTTTCTTGATTCCTTGCCACGTTCTCCTGTCACCAGGCACCCTGTAAGCACTTTCTGTACCTCTGGCCGACTAGTCCTTGACAGCCTAGGTGAGATGTTCTTTGTATGGCACATACAGGACTCCACGGCCATATACAAGCATACACAAACTTAAACTTTGAGTTCTGCCAGAATCTGATTCAAGGTGACTTTTACCTTGAACAATTTTTCTTCGCATTATTTTTGTTTATTTTTCAAGTATAGGTATAGGTGTATAGATTAAATTGTGCATTGTCATACCAACGCAAGCTCGTGCAATAGAAACTCCTAATGCAGCACTTACCTTGCGTCCACTGTGTGCTTCTCAAGGCAGGATCAGTTTCGTTTCAGCAATGTTGAAAGAGACTTGGGTGGAGGACATGGTGACATGGACTACTATTTTCTGAGCTGGTTGAAGAGCACACAATGAGAACTGCTCTGATAGAATGGTAGCCACTGCTGAATGAATCACTTTTTCGCTACGCGCTGATTGGACTTGTAAAACACTTCATCTGGCGCCTATTGTTTAGTAGGATACCTTACGGTGGTTTTGTCCTCGGCCAAGAGAATCACTGAGATCTTGGTGTCCGACAATCTGAGGTCTCAAACAGCAGGGCCAATACGAGAAGTATGTCAAATGGCGTGATGGCAACTGGGCCGAAATGGCTTTAACACGTTTAACACTTCTTGAACCACCGATTGTTTCAACCGCGAGCGGTCCACGCAGTCCACCAAGAAGCTTTGGTGCCATTTCTTGACTTAGAGCTACTTGAGCGGATCAACAACAACTCGCAATGTGCACAGCTAAGTGCAGCTAGAATGTAGAAATATGTAGAATAAAAACCTGCACTCAGCTGCAAGCTTAGCCGCTTCGGTACTATTGCATTTGCTGTACGGCATTGGACAAGATTGCATCAAGATTGATTTTTGGTGAGAATAATGCCTCTGACCTTGCGTTCCTAGCTCATCCTCTTTCAAACACTGCCAACGAAGCTGAGGATACAGGCAATGGCGATCAGGAGGCATTTCTGGGTCCAAAGGTGAGATTGTGGAGAATTCAACAACTTGAGAAAATGGACAATCTGAAATAAGAAGAATTGCGTTATCCATATGTCTCTGACAGCCTATGGTTCTAAGCCCAGAAGCACCACTTCCCGTGCAATTTTGGTGCTGGGAGCGTTGATTTCAGTACTTCTGAAGACTTACTATATTTGATGCTTATTGATCTATTTTTTGATGCTTTTGCTTGCTAATTTTTCTTGAAGATACGCCGATATATGGTTTACGGTTACTTTTTTTGCAGAACTTCGCGGTTTTACTTTTTTCGCTTTCTACATATTTACTTGCAGGATTTCTTCCTGAAGATACGCTTAACTTTTCATAGCTAGCAAGACCACTGAAAGCCCAACCAAGAGATTGAAAAATAAATCTAACACTGGACGGCCAATTTCACTCTTTAACCCCAACATGCCGAACTTGTTTGTCATCTTCAATATAATTTTGCACTTTGGGTGTGCTCTGTGAACCCAGCAAATTTGGGACAAATTTTGTGATCCCATAGTGAAAAACTATCGCAATTGTGCCAAGTAAACGACGCTAGCTAATATGGACAATATGGCCGTTCTTTATTCGTATTATAATTTGGCGGTAAAATATATTAAACATATAATAAGAAATATTGTTTTTCTCCCTTGATTTTCATAAATTTTAATTTGCATTCCTAAATTTGGACCTAAATATTTATAATAAAATAATATGAAATAAGATTGAGGAGCCTGATTGAATTATATATTAAATATATATTTTAAATTAAAAAATAAAAATAATAACTATAATTTAATAAGAAATATAACATATATTTTTGTATTTTGTTTATTTTTTATAATAAGTAGTATAAGGAATTATTTGTTATTAAATCGATTTTGAGATGATTAATTCGTTTTGATTATAAAATTATTTTTTTAATAAAAGAATTATGATAATTTGGAAATATATAGGATTTTTAGGAATATAAAAAATTGGTGATTTAATTTAATGTTTTTTTTATTATATTACTACTAATATTACGATTTGGGTACACATGAGCTGCCGCGCGCAAATCGCCAGGGTCCGAAATCCCCAAATTCCGCCACTTTTTGGGG
>BGPT01001029.1:168656-199406 GCA_003297045.1 Symbiodinium sp. clade C Y103
GCGGTGGTAGTGGTGGTGGTAGTGGTAGTGGCGGTGGCGGTGGTAGTGGTAGTGGTAGTGGTAGTGGTAGTAGTAGTGGTAATGGTAGTGGTAGTGGTAATGGTAGTGGTAGTGGGAGTGGGAGTGGGAGTGGTAGTGGTGGTGATAGTGATAGTGGTAGTGGTAGTGGTAGTGGTAGTGGTAGTGGTAGTGGTATTCGTAGTCGTAGTGGTAGTGGTAGTGGTATGTAGTGGTAATGGGAATGGTAGTGGTACTGGTAGTGGTAGTGCTAATAATAGTAGTAGTAGCAGTAGCAGCAGTAATAGTAATAGTAATAGTAATAGTAATAGTAGTAGTAGTAGTAGTAGTAGTAGTAGTCGTAGTAGTAGTAGTAGAGGTAGTAGGAGTGGTAGTAGTAATAATTGTTGTTGTTATTGTTATTGTAGTTATAGTAGTAGGGATAGTAGTAGTGGTAATTATGGTGGTAGGAGTAGAAGTACTAATAGTACCGTAGAAGGCGGTGGAAAATTTAGGAATAATAAATTATAGGAAAGGGGAATTGATAGGATGGGAGAATGGTAGAGCGAAGCCACTTTCGGTTTGAAAGGTGATTGGAATATCGGCCTATTTATTTATTTAATTATTTACCTGCCTAAATAATTAATTAACTAATAGGCAAATTAATTAATTAAGTTGTTAATGTTGTTAAGTTGTTAAATTATTTAATTTTTAAATTGTGAAATTATTAGTTTAATTAATTAATTAAGATTTTAAGATTTATTTAAATCTCTTAATTTTGAACACTTTTGATTTCTAAATGTGCTTGGTGCTACAATGGCATATATTTTTTCGATATCGAATAATTATCGAATCGTCCGAAAGTACTTCGAACCCATTATAATTTTACGATTTTCTTTTTTAAATCGGCTTCGCACTACAGCGTGGTGCACTTTTTCGTAATCTTAACTTCCAAAAGTGGTCCAAGACTATTAATTTTTAAGCCTTTTCACGTCCAAATGTGCTTCGCGCCACAGCGCCGTGCACTTTTTCGACATATCAATTTCCAAAAGGGGTCCGAAACCGTCAATTTTTAATATTTTTTTATTTGCAAATGTGCTTCGTACCACAGCGCCGTGCAATTTTTCGACGCCTCAACTTCCAAAAGTGCTCCGAAGGTGACAATTTTTAATATTTTTGATTTCCAAATGTGCTTCGCGCCGCAATGCCGTGCACTTTTTCCTCATCTTCACTTCCAAAAGTGGTCCGAACATGAGGTATTTTAATATATTTTATTTCCAAATTCGCCACAATGGCGTACAATTTTTCATGTCTCATCTGCCAAGATGTCTCCGCACCCGCCGCTTTAGCGAGCCTACTTTTCGACCCTCCGGAGCCACAAATCATTGGAAAAATACAGTATTTCGTGACTTTCCTACCTTTTGGGGCATCTGCATCTATTCTCTTCTGATTTTCTTTCTATCTGATTTTCTTTCTTCTGATTTTCTTCATCTTCTTACTTTCTTCATGGCTGTGCGTTTTCCATTTGTCCATATTGTCGGAAGAATTAGCTTCTAAATTTCCTTCGAATAATAATAAAAATATTTTTTTTAATCTACAAGCGATCAACCGAAAGCCCACGCTGTTGGAAACAGCGGGCCAACCCTAATATATTAAATTATATTTTTGTATATGAAATAATATATTCTTCGATGCAAATAAAATATTTATTGGGAAAAAAAATAATTTATATTTATTAAGAAATTAGGCATTGATATTTTGTTGTTGAATTTAATTTGAGGGATATTGATTTTTTAATATTGGTATGCTATATTTTTTGATTTATTTTTATATATTAATATATAAATTAAGATTAGTGATGAACAATTTTAATTATATTGATTTATAAATGAATTTTGAAAAATCGTATTGGAGGTCTTATATAAAATATGAATTTTGAATAATAAAATTTATATAAAGAATATTATGTTTGGGGGAAATGGAGGCTTTGTACGCGCGATGGGATGGGATTAGGCATTATTAAATATTTATCGAAATTAAATTGAAAGATATAGATTTTGGAATTAAGATTATTGAGGAATTTTTGTTCTTTTATAATATTTATTTTTATTAATATATTTGATAAATATTTTTATTAATATATTTCATAAATAATTTCGCTAAATTAATTTTCGAAAATATTCGAATTCGATAATATATTATATATTCGATAATATATAATTTTAAGAATTATTTTTTTTTAATTTTTTTAGGTTTGAATTTAATTATATCGATGGATTTTTTTTTATTATTTATGGAGATATTTAAAAATTTATTGGAAATTATGTGTTAATTATATTTTCGGAATTTTATATCTAATTAATTTCTCTGCATTGATTTTTTTGTCTAATTTAATATATTTTTGCGATATATCCATCATTATTCTGTTTTTCAGAATCATTTTTTTGAATCGTATTATCTTGATAATAATAGATACGATCTGAATATGAAATTTTCTCCTATGTTCCTAAATTAAAATTACGAAGAATGATATATTTAATTATATTTTTTTAAGTCCCTCGAAATCTAAATAGATTCTTTCAGATATTTTAAATATTTGTTATTTATATGTATTCTAGATTGTATATATTGAAATTTTTGAAATATATATTTTTATATTATTTTTAAAGATATTTTTTATCGGAATATTTTAATATTAAATTTTATATCTAAATTTGATCTAGATTTGTCCCCAGAAATTTCCCGCGATTGCAAAATAATACCAAAATTTTATTCCAAATATAAAATATACCCGTAAAAAATGCATAAAAATTACGCCCTATATGCAAAGAATTTCCTTATTCCTATGATGTCCAATTATATATATTTTTCATATTCTACGAAAATATTCTGCGAACATATTGGCAATAAATATTACAATATTTTTTTTTTTTCAAAAAGAAATTATCAATCTACGAAACAATATGATCACAAATTTTACCATTTGAGGGATTAATAATTGTCCAAATAAAACAATCTATATCACAATTTCTGAAATAAATTTTCCAAAAAAATATGTGGACCATTAATGAAATTATATTATATAATATCAATTATAATTTATTATATATAGAAATTCTCCAGGCATTATATCCATCGCATGAGCGAATTCCTGGCACTGCATAATCGCCGATTTTCCTCCGATTCGTCTGCCAATATTGTTTTTTTCATATCTGATGATTTCATATCCAAAGCTATAGATTATAATAATAGATTATGAATAATTGTGGTCCTCTGGTAGCTCCACATCTTTCATGCTTCATCTCGATACCTGAGCCCTCCATCAGTTCAGGGCAGCGGGAATTTTTTATTTGCCATTTTCGGCGTGTGTGTGGTCGCCGTTTCATTGCCCGTTGGGCGTCGCCCCGGCCTTTATTTTCCTTTCTCTGAACCTGTGCAATTGATCTCTTTTCTCGGGTTGCCTCTGCAATACTTAGTCCTGTAGAGTGCGCGGATTGACTCGCATCCCCTGTTCCCCCATTTATTTCGATAATTTTCCTGTTTAAGTAAACCCATTTAGCTGGGAATTTCCCAGCTAGGCATGTTTGATGGCCAGTGCTGCTGCCATTGTTTTGAAGGGAAGCGACATTCCACGTAAGTTGACAGTACCGTACCGGTTCAGTTCTGATGGCTTGACACACGGTCCTCATGCAAATCACTGGCTTAATGACCGTGAATAATTTTTAATATAATCGGGAATGAAATCAAAAATTCAAATCTCGCAATGATAGCATAATATTTAATAGGGACAAGATATTTGAAGCCAATAGTGCGACTCTTATTTTTGTTTTCTTGGTACCAGATTTGTCTGCGGGAATAGGTACCCCAAATTTGGGAGGATCAGAGGGAATGATGGACTTACAAATTAAATTCCGCTGCGCGAGGAAATATCTTCCGGGATTTTCCTCCATTTCCTTCTGCTCAGCGGCGTCCAAAATCTTGTGCAAGGCCATCGATGAAACTATTTTTGCTATTTCTCCAGCTTTTGCCCCATCAAAACATGACCGCTCTTCGGGGAATAATTTGGAATATATTATTTCTGCTTCCTTCGATTCAAAAAATCATGTCGTAGATAAAATAAAATTGGAAATGAAGATATATCTGCGTCCAGGATATCAAATTCTATGCGATAATAATCCCAAGGCTGAAAAAATGCGCATAAAAAGGAAATATAAGATTATAAAAATAATTTATCTTCCTTTTCTTTTGAAACTGACCACACAAAAATTGCAACGGTTCTTCTTATTTCTGATGAATTTCCAATTGAAAAATCTCGTCCCGGATAAGTTGTTGAACCTCCAGATCTGAAATTTGATAAATCGATATATTTATTCCATATTTTTCATTTCCATAGATTTCTTTTCTGGGATCTTAATATCATTCAAAAAAATTAGGTATATCGGTATATCATTAAGCAATTATATTAATTGGGGAAATTCCTTTTATCGGTGAATACTATTTTCAGAATATTTCGATTTTCTCCTTCGTAATCGATTCGATTTTTTATTATATACCTTTTCTGTCCCCCCTGCGAATTTGAAGATTGGACTATTGAAATTGAAACCAATTGATTACCTCATGGATTCAATTATGGATGATCTGGGAAAATATTAAATATTTCTCATAAATTATATTTATATAGAATTGAATCTTCGAATTCTTTCCTTCTTGGTATAACTAGAAATTCGCCAGATGCCAATAATTCGAATTGAATTTCTTGAGGTATCAAATACCGATATTATTCCGTCATATTTATATATATCATTGCCCCTAGCAATACCCAAATAATAATTTTCTCCGATTTTCCAGCAAACTTATTTTTTGCACGGAGGCCGCCAGTCGAACTCGATGCTCAGGATGGAATATAGCGCAATTATTGAAAATAAATGAGATGAAGAGTGAATAGCCAAGGAAAGCACAAGGCAATAAAAATCAGATTTTCCAGCAAATTTAGTTCAATCAATACCACGCGGTCCGATATAATGAATCTAGATTCTGGATTATATATGGTCTTATCTTCAATATAATTGTGGTCGTTCATCTGAAAAGAAGAAATTAGACGGAAAAAGAAATTCCACAATCGGATCACAATCTATTTTGCAATCTCTTCTGCGTAAATAGCCTTTGACCAATCACGATATTTGCTGAAGCTCGATTTTAGAATTTTTATTTGCTTGCAAATATCTATCTTGATTCAATTCAAATGTATTTATCATTGATCAAATGCAATATTTATATATTTCATAGATATGGGATATTTTTTTATTTGCAATGGGTCTTAATTATAGATCATATCCAGAAATTATTAATTGGATTCAAATTAAATTCATTGGATTTCAAGATTCATAATTCAGATCATTTTTTTTATTTTTTTTTCCATATTTCTAATGAATTTCTTTAGTTATTATTTGTAGGAGCCATGGAATGCTTAACACTCCAGGCAATATGTGCGCAAAAGGGCTTGGCCAGGGCAAGGGCCAATGTGGCCGGCAAAGATAGTTGGCAAGAATTCTGCCCACACGTTCTGTCAAGCAGTTTGGCCAACATGTTGGCCAAGCATTTTGGCTGTGTGTTCCAGCCCCGTGCCTCCAAATTGGGAACAAAACAAGGCAACAAATCAAGATCTCCAAAGGATTCCAAAGGTATGTAACATACAGTTTGACGTTTCATATTGACCGCGCGGGTGATGAAAAATGTATGGGAAAGCCCCCTTCGATAATGCTTGCAAGTGTTGCACATTGAACCCCCGCTGAGAAAGCCCCATGGCCCATAAGCCTTTAGCTGGCTTTCCAAACTACAACATGTCAAATTGATTTGATTGTGAAATTTCCTGGGATTGTAATTGTGGTTCCATGAATTTTGAAAATCCAGTCCCGAGAAATAATGTACATTAAGTCTTTCTCACCTCACCAGCCAAGTGTTGGGCACTTTCTTTTTGTCGCAGCAAGCTTGTCATTCAGCAACGTCACCATTCGATTCCCCTTCGGAATCTGTATATTGGTCTTCGCCCATGTCCACCATGAAAGTACCTTGCGATAAAGAAGGCGTTGGCACACATCCCGCACGCCAATGCTCCCTGCCAGGGAAATGAAGGTAGAGAAGCACCTAAGCCAAAATAACTTTCAGGTCGTCTTGAACAACAGTTGTGCAATTTTACGCTTAGCCGTTGGTGGTGTGATCATGAACTGAATTGGCTCCATATAAGCTAGAAATCAAGTTGAATTGCAGCCAGCTGGACGCTTCCGATGACTGGCACTGACATGCAATTGCCTCACCGCTCAGGAGCAGAAGTGCAAGCAATACTGCTGCAAGGAATTCCTTTGCTACCAGAACTCAAGTTCGAATCAACCCAACTCAAGCAAGAAACAGAAGGAAGGCAGAAACGAAAACCCATGCCTGCCAGAAGTGGCCAGAAAGCAGCTCTGCGACAGCCGGTGCTGCTAGAATTGATCTTCTCCACTGCAAATCCCTGCCTCACACGACTCACTGTCTCAATCAATTTCATTGCGGGTTCAACTTGAAACATAGGAACACCCCATCTTTATTCTCTCCTAATAGCAACAACGATTGAACTACTGCAACAAAGATCTGCACACACATCAGCCATGCGTCATTGACATCAGCTCAAGTCCGGAAAGAAGGCGCCCGAGTCCAAAGTGATACATCCTGCTGTTGGTGGTAAGCCTCGGCAGTTTGAAAGGCAGGTTTGAGCCGGTGGGATCTTGCCTCCCATTGGGCATCTATCTGCTTTTGGCCGAAGGAACGAGGGGAGAAATCCGTCGCTTCGAAAATGCCCTCTTTCATAGCTTTTGGACACATCGGAGCAAACTTGGTCCAGTGCCCATCCTTTCGTTGTCCCCAAATGAAACAGCAAGTCTAAGTCTGCTCTTTCACGTGGGCGGATCACGGCTTCGAAGTCATGCCATTCACGACTGGCGCGTCTAGTGTACCTCATTTGGCCAATCAACTGACATGCAAACTCTTTCGTGGTGGCATTGCAAGCTGCGGAGCAGTTCTCAACTTACATTCAAATTATGTCCGCAAGAAAGGGAGCTGTGACAGTATGGTATATCAGGGATAACGGCGAAAATTGTTCTTCTAAGAGAATTATTGTCGGAAATTCTATCTCCGTGTCTCTGTGGAAAATGGAAGGCCATGGCGGTTGCCAAGCAAAGTACTGGAAAAATTCTGCGTCACTCATGCGACCAACAAGGCGTCGGCGAAGATCTGCCACCTTCGCAGCCCTAGCTGCAGAAAGATCCCCGGCTCTGGCACCACTAAAGACCTGCAACAAACACGTTGCAGAGGCATGAGATGCTAGATGGACATTGTTTCTGGATGTTTCTCTGGCCAAGCAAAATTGGATGTCTCACCTCAAGTCACAACCTCGGGGCACACCATGTTTCGCTACTGACAGCTAGGATCTGCTTGGGGCCGCTGTTCCGCAGCCGACAGCAGTCGAATCACCTCTAAGTCTAAGTCTTGAAATCTCAGACCGATACACTTCAGCCAGAACTAATTTCTGACCATTGCGCGAAAGGCCTCCAGTCTAGCGGGGCCGGGGGCTGTCTGTGCAATTCCCTTACAATCACGAAATCACACGGTTAACGACTAATACAAACCACATTCGGAAACAAGCCAGAAAAGCAATGGGGCTGTTGTTATACGTCAATGGAATTCACAATCACAATGAAAACCAAAATGTCACCTAGGCAACTGTTGGTTGAACTCACCCTCTTGTGAGCATTGACACCCCCTGTCATCTTCATGCCCTTCCTTGGATCTGCTGTGCGAATGCTCCAATCCAGTACTGGGTAAGCGAAGGAATTAAGGTCACCTCTCCCATGACAGGCGAAAGCCCATACCGCAAAGCTTTCAGCCGTGAGGTGCCCACTTCAATTCTAATTACCATCCATTCCAGCATGGCGCGTCTCTGGAACAGTGGGCCAACCTTTGGATAACTTTGTTGGAAAAAGTACAAAGAAAAGTTGCATCTATACTCAGAGAAACAAGCACCGCCTTATCGGCCCTATTAGCTTTTCAAAACCTTTGGCTATCATTTGCGACCACAGTTCATGTGGTTGGCTAGCTCATGGACCGGCTTCGAACCGCACCATGCGCTCAGGCCGCCTTTTCAGACGTTGGCCTCTTCACGCCGCGGCGGGTAGCATTGCTCAACGCTGGGGTCGGCGGTGGCATCTCGCTCGTCTTCAGATTCTGCTTGGCATCCTGCCGGAGGGCATTGCACAGATCTGGGGATACGGACAACATGATGATAACATGCAATCTTGAAAACATAGGCCAAAACCAAAAAGGAACATCTGATTCTTGCGTCGACTCATGTCCTGCAAGCATTTGTCCACCTTCTGCACAAGTGGCTTGGGTAGATCTCGCTTGATGAGACGAAGTTCCGTTGAGCAGTAGCTGTAGTACTTTGGAACCTTCTCAGCAAACTTGGCAGCAGAATCCGTTGCTGCCGAAGCAAAAATGTCAAGACCGCACATGCAAGCCACGGTCGAAAGGCAGGTCTTTGACGTTGGCGGGGTCGACGCTGTATTTTGAACATTGGCCAAGGACTTGGTGAGGATAGCATCGCCCTTTGCACCATCTTCTCCGAAAATCTGCAGAACGCAAGCAATGGTGTCTTCAAGCTCGCGGATCTTGACTCCGCCTATGGCTAGACTGCTGGGCTGTGCTGGGCCGGGCAGCTTTCAATCAAGAAGTGCTGGGATGGGCTGTGCTTCACCATTACTACCTTTGGGACTTTGGGCCTACCAAACAGGGAGTTTCCACAACAACCAGAAACTGACACATGCTTAAGTTGCTATAGACTGCACCCGGCTTGTATCTTAGATGGGCCCGACCTGCCGCAAGCGCTTTGACATCCTTCTCGCTGTCCATCTTGAGATATTTCTGCATGGCGCTCTCGTCCCACTTGGTCGTTACCTCGATCACCCCCTCATACTTGACAACCATCTTCACATCAGCCTTGAGCTTGTCCATCGTGACAGAAATCTTTCCCAACACCTTGTTCATGTATTCCCACATGCGCTGGCGCATGTCACTGGCTTTGTCAAAGCCTGCTCGCTCCAATTGGTCAATGTCCACGCTCTTGACCTGCAAGAATCTGAGAATGTATTCCTTCACTTGGTCCTTGCTGATATCCACGTTGCCCTCCGCAAGTTGCAAAGTTGCATCCATACCAGAGCTAGGGTCCATCCACTTGTCAGCAACTTCGATGGCACGCAAAAGCCCATCAGCTTTCACGGACATGGCGGCCTTGATCGACGTGTCGAGGAACAAGAGCTCCTTCACATTGCCATGCTTGGACAAGTAGGTGACCCATGCATGATCCTTCTGGTCGGAAATTGATTGCAATGATTTCAACTTTTTGGCAATTTCGAGGAATTTTGGAAGCAAAGAGGCGGGGTCGGACGCTTCTCCACCTGGCCATAAATTTGCACGGCGCTGCCCAACGCGAACAACCATGTCAAACCAAAAAGTCGTTGTGCCGGAATGGAAAGGGACAATTAAAAACTTGACTACGCACTTGAGACTGAATTAGGGGGAAGGTACCCTCGGGACAGCTGACAAAGACTGAAGACTTATTCACTGGGTCCTCAACTGATCTCAAATTCAGAAATTAGTTTGCTTGCTCCTGTGTGAACCTGTGTCACCATCATGGAGCCCGACCCAACCTGACTCAGAAGGGGGCGGAAGAAGCTGCTGAATTTTCTGAATGTCTGAATCCAACTCGGCGAACTCCGCACAAACCCGAATGTTTGCAATGGCTTTGAAGGCAGCCTCAAACGTGCCCAAGTTGCAATCCTTCTCCACCGCCAGCATAGTTTGTCGCAGGGTCAACAGGACCGGAAGGCATTTGGAAACTGTGTGACCGAAGCTGATGGAGGCCGGGAGCACCTCAGCATTAACTTGTGCACTTGCGCACAACAACGACTTGATCAACATGCTCTCGCTGCTAGCTGCGCCCCTGCCCCGCCAAAAAAACGTTTGGTGATGGATTAGGAATGGCATTTGCCCGTAAAAGCACCTTAGCAATGTGGAAGAGGTCTGACGCGCCCTTCAGAAGCATGGGCTGGCTGAAGGCAGCCATAGCGGTCTTGTCGTCATCAATGGCGGGCTCATGGCTTGTCCGAAAAGCATCATCCAACTTATTCACCAACTCCTCGAAGAAACCCACGCCATGGGTTTTAACACAAGACACCTGAGAGTCGGAGAGCTTTAAAGCAACACCGGGCGCACGTGGTTCAGAAAAAGGTATTGGTGTTTGTTGAATTGTGGTGGTAACCAAAAAAATTCGTTTGTGAGCCCCAGGCGCGATATCTCCAAACATCTTCAGGATTTCCGTTTTCTGTTCGTCGGTCAGACCGCAGGACGCAGGCATAGCTTCGATGGAGTCATGCGTCTTCCCCAGCCGAACCAACCCTGCACAAGTTTCCTGAGTCAGCGTGACTTTCCTGAAATGAAAAGGTCCCAAAACCATGGGGTCTCCCTTGCACTTTTCTATAATTTGAAAGAAGTCCCAAAAGGTTTTGATGTATAGTGACCTTGGCAGAGTGGTTTGGGAGTAAGCAAACAAAAGGCCAAAGAGGCCTGGGGCGTGTTGCGAAGGAAATACAAATATGTAATACAAATATCGAATATGCATTCATTTATCAATCCCCAAAACCTTGGGCTCCAAAAAAATAGTGTAAATTTGGGCTACCCTTTCTTTTACGAAACCTCCACAAAAGGTAGATAGATAGATAGGTAGATAGATAGAAAATAGACTAGATATATAGATATATATAATATAGCTAATATCGCGATATATACCATACCATATATTCTGGAAATGTCAGCGCGGGTGTGCTGCAATGCAGGGTGTAGAAAATTCAGGACGTTCTGCCGCGCAGCAGCATGAAAAAATCCAAAGGCGTTTTCTACATTGCCAAAAAATATACGTCGCATGGCGAGGCGGCCAAGCCAAAAACCACCCATGTCGGTTACGGCAACATAAGGCTTCATGGGAATTCTCCCACAACTCAATTGAATTTCTCCCACAACTTCAAACGTGGTGACGTCCTCCGAAACCCACTCGCTTCACTGCTCCACATCCTGTCAAGTTTACTGAGGTGTTTTTTGCACGTACGATGCACTCTAGCTACCCAATTCGAAATGACGTTTCTGTTCAAGTGTGTGCATGTATGTGTGTGCGCGTGTGTACAAGTGCAAGTGCTATGAGCATGCTCTAGCGGGGCATCGTCCACCCCAGTCTCTGGTTTGTGGATAGAATTGCAAGTTCGCGCTGGCATAGCATCATCTGCGTGGGCATGAGAAAGTGCGCATTACGACCCCAACCCACCCCACTTGGCTACCCTCCACCCCCTGCCATCCCATGGCTTCAAACTGGCCGGGCCATCAGTCAGCCTGCTGGCTGGAAATTCCTAATTCCCAATTCCTAGTTTCTCCTGCATGTTTCTACAACCTTCTTTTCTGCAACTGTAGGACAAGGCTCTGTCTCCAAGAACTTGTAGAAATTGTTCTTATTCTGCTTCACATCGTCCACTGTCTCCTTCGAAATCGCGTTCATCACAACCTTTGCTTCAGCAGACATGGAAGATGGCGTGACAGCTTTCTTGCTTGCAGCCTCCATTCCAATCCAAAGCGGCCTCAAGTCGCCAAACTCAAAGACAAAGCTAATGGTGAAGCAAAAGCAATCAATCTCAGATCCCGATCCAAACTCTTGAGATACAGGGGGGTTCAGGAGCCTATGGCAGTTTTCATTTTGTTGGAAACTGTTCAATTTCCGAGGTGGGCTAGCCATACCATTTTGGCACACGCACACATGCACGCAGGGACAAATACATGCTGCGCATGGTGTCGAAAATTATTCAAACATGTTCTTGTCTTCAAGGTCACCCTCACACCTCCCAGAACAATTCAACACGGAGAATAGGCAAGGATCTTCAAGCCTCCCTGGGCATTACGCAAGAGCGTTTGCACACGAACTGAAAGCACTGGTTTCAGCTGGACCGACATCTTGGCAATGTAGAGTTCGAGCTGCGAAGCCTCAAGGATATGGAATTTCATCAAATCTTGGATACAACCGTTGTGCAAAAAAATCAATTCTATGTCAAGTTTGGTTCGTCAGAAGATCCAATGGAGAGAGCTGGGCAGTAATCGTGAGACATCTTCAGGCCAAAGCTACATACCCCGATTCCCATTTCCTATATCAATAGAAGCACCAGGGTTTAGAACAATGTATACACCGCCTGCTCCCAGTTGGTCAGCATAATTCGGAGAACTTGTACGTCAAAGCAAATGCCCGTGCAGTACTCCGCCTTCGATCCCAACACGGTCGGAGGCGGCGTCCAAGTAGGATTCAACCGGGAGATGTCGAACTTCGGAATTGGGCACCTCAAACAAAATCGGTTTGCATCAAACATCTAGGCATTGCAACATTCCAAGGTCATGGCTTCCGCACTGGGCACAAGTGCCATGACATGTTCTGGATAAGATGTGCTGGTTGCTGACTTTACGATACTTTACGGCCAAATGGTTTGCCCTGCAACCCAACCAACTGCTGACCAAAGCGCAGATCCAAAATCTGCCGGAACTTCTCTGGATTCTTCGCGCGGAAGAGGCGGTCATAGTACAAGGCCATCAATTGCATCTGCAAGCTGCTAGCAAGTGCTGATCCAAGCTCCACGTTCTTGTCACTCGCCTTCTCTCCTGCTTGAAGTGCAATCTTTGATTGGATGGTGCCAACCGACAGAATGCGCTCATTGCTGCACGAAGCCATTTAAAAAAGCGTTCAGCAGCCTCAGCACCTTTGGCGCCATCCTGAAGCCAACCAGCACAAATGGTTCAGATTTCACATTTTGATTTTGGAATGTATGGTGGAAGCAAGAAAAAAGAGATATGTTCAAATTTCATGATTTTTCTGTGCTATATGGTTCCTGGCAATCTGCGCAACGCATTTCCCAAACCCAGTATGGCAAATCAGTCCTGCTCAATCCCCTTCAATGCTGCGCTTGCCACATGGGTGATCAATGTGCTCAGCATGGTGTTCTGCATTGCCAACAGCTGATTGAAGGTTGTGTCATCCAAATTGCCAGCAGCCAAGTACTGAAAGGGCGCAGGTCGAAAGCTGGAAAGCAACGTGAAGCGCACCTCCAAGTTGTCGCACCAAGCAGTGATCGCTCGGCTCAGCTCTTCGGCAGGCTTGTACGTGTCCACAATCGGAAGCAGCGCTCCATCTGCAGTGGTCAGGGACTTGATCGCAGCGTCAATGACCCGGCGCCGCGTACTGTTGTTCCAAATCTCCTCATCGGTCAAGGTCGGCTTGGTCTTGTTGAACAGATCTTGGGCTTTCTGCAAAGCTTCGAGCTGCTTCCTCTGCAAGGAGCCACAAGCGGGAGATGGAATCACCTGGTCCTTGACCTTGCCTTTCTTGCCTTTCCCCTTTGCACCCTTTTTACCCTTCGTTTCTTCTGGCTCCACTGAAAGCTCTTCCGCAGGGCCATCACCCCCATCCATCTCGACGTCGGCATCTGGATTTGGCAGCATGGCCGGCTTTGCCTTCCCACCCTTGCCTTTTCCGCGGTTCGCGGTGCTTGGCTTGGGGGGTCGAGCATTCTCTGCGTCAAACACATCGGAGCTCAAGGCCAAGGAAGGCTCCCAGTCATCCATGTCCTGGTCGGATCGTTGCATTTCGGCGCCCTCCTGAAGCCGGGATGTCACAAGCAAAGCATCATCAAGATTTTCTTCAAATTTCTGCAGTTCAATGAGAGGGCTTCTTTGAATCGCTACTTGTATGATTACACAGAGCCCTGTCAAGCCGACATCCCTGGCGATCTATAAAACTTGGAATAATCATGGGTTTTCTCACCGAAAGGGGACCCAAAAGCTTATGACAATAATATGTGTTTCATATGGCCAAACAACTGCTGGCAATCCTCGTACTCGGCAAGCTGGTGGAATTGTTCAGATACATGTTCCAGAGACATCGCCTGAGAGAACTGGCTTCCAGCGCCCCGCTGGTAGGATTGAAACATCTGCTCCACACCCTCAGTGTCTGCAGGCTGAAGATCTTGCCGCTTAGTGAGCCCAGTCCTGGTGCCGGCATGAATCCTTTTTCTGCCATCATCATGCACTAGGCAGGTCACCCCTGGCCGTCCGTTGTCATATTGGATCTTCTGTCGAAGCTCCCTGGTGACAAACTCGATCTTCTGAGCCTCTGAAGTCAAATTGCTAAGCACGGCGGCGCCTGCCACTTTCCGGATGTAGGAATCCAAGGGGTACCAGTCAAGCTCTTCGAACTTGTCGGTGTAGCTCTCCTTCTGTTTGAAGGCTGAGACATCCATTTGGTTGGCGAGGACCCGTTTTTGCGGGATGGCATTCTCTGTGCGCCTTTCCTCCCACCGCTCTGCAATCTCCTGACAAGGCCAACCCCAATTCAAGGGATGATGATTTGTCACAAAGCAAGCAAAAAAAACACCTTGACATTATGAGGAGTTCTTCTGACTTGGCACATATTACATCAATCCGGTTGGACCGTAGGCCGGGTCAAAGAATGAAGGCAAAAAATAACTAACAGAACTGCAGCAGAACTCGGCAAACCACGGTCTCCGGATGTTTCTGGCGCAGTTCCGTCAGCTCTGTGATTTCCATCTTGCCGAAGGTGTTGAACCGGGTTTTCTGCAGGGCACGGCAGCTGAAAAAGCAAGTGCTGCTGCATGACGAGCTATCCGACAAGATAACCCATGAAATTGCGAGCCCATTGGGGGTTACACATGTTTTTACCCCAAAAATTGCCAAACTGAACCTGGCATGGGTGGCACTCACTTCCATGAGGTAGGTCACGCATTCCAGTCTTCGTGTTCATCTTGTACTTCGAGCAACGAAGGATGCTATTGGAGCCTTCCGGGGCAAAGGAATCAACCTTTCCGAACTCCTGCCCACACTGATCGCATGTCTTCGGGATGGTCATGGCGAAAGGCCTGGAAAATGCTGCATGGACCCCTGCAAGGCTGCCATCAGTGGCAGTCGGAGACCGTGGGACGTTCAAAGAAGCTTCACCTGGCGGCACGTTCATGATTGCCTAGCCGGACAGGAGAGACGAAAGTGCGGCACTTGAAAATCTGCAAAACCACAAATGGCTGCGATTGAAGATTGGAGCCCGGAATCTAACAAATCAAACTCATCAACAATCGCCTTGCTTAATCAAAACTTGTGTTTCGATATGTTTCGATTATTCCCGCAAATTCTTGCTCCAAAATGGTCTCATCTCGACAAACAAAGCAGCATCGCAAGTCTTGCCAACAATGTGTCACAATCTGGAAGCCATCTGCGGCCGTGGGTAATATGCATGATCACCACAGTCCCAATTTTCAAATACAGCCTTCACCCCTTCACGTTTCTGTTTCGACGGCCGAAAACAAATTCTTTGTTCCTGAAACAAAAAACCACAAACACCCACCAACCCAAAGATAAATAATCAAGTTTTGCAAGCCACCTTGGCTTGACAGTGGAAAACCAAATATATAAATGAGATATATATATATATATCTATCTATATATGTTGGCGATCAGCGCAAATGCATTACAGCCGGTACAAAACCCCAACTTAACAACAAAGCGTACGCGATGCGGAACACTTACAAACACTTAGGCAACACCCAGAAAGGAAGCGTCGCGGAAGGTGGCACGCAGAGAGCACAGGATCAAGGGTGAGAAGGTGGCAGAGCAAAACAGAGATGAGAAGCAAGGACACAGCAGGAATTTTACCAGCAGCACAGGTTGCTCAGTCGTCAAACTAGCCGCAAAACCATATGAACCTACGTTTCAGTAAAGGCCTGCTAACTGCACGAAAATTGCAGTGTACAAATTATTTGCCCGTGGAAGACAAACCTTTCTAGATATATCGAATTACGCTTGATGAAAAAGATAAGTTACGCAAGGTGCTTATTGCCACTTGAAGCCCTCAAAGCTAGAACGTCTATAGACCCCAACCCGTTCAGCATCAAACCTCGACCAACATCTCCTGTGGATGAAGCAAGGGCGTTTCCGCATGGTTACCCAAGACTATTAAGCACATTTCTCGGAACTTGCATCCACTTAGTAGCACAGCACGGTGTTCTCATTAACCACATCACTATGTCGGGTTCTTGTTTTTTGCTCGCTATCTCCTTCTCCTCCGTCCTGTTCTCTCCCGCCGTCCATCACATTCATCTTCATCAATTTCTCCCTATATCAATTTATCTCTATCAACTTGTCTCGATCAACTCCTTTCTATCAACTTGTCTCCATCACAGACCACCCGCAAACCTTGCCCACTAGCCAGCTACACACCCACCCCGTCCAGACACAACCCGGACACGACCCAGGCGCCGCCCAGACACCATCCAGACACGACCGAGACACAACTAAGACACAACTGAGACACAACTGAGACACAACCGAGACACGACCAAGACACGACCCAGACACAACCCAGACACGACCAAGACACAACTGAGACACAACTGAGACACAACCCAGACACGACCCAGACACAACCCAGACACGACCCAGACACAACTGAGACACAACTGAGACACAACTGAGACACAACCCAGACACAACTGAGACACAACCCAGACACAACTGAGACACAACCGAGACACGACCAAGACACGACCCAGACACAACCCAGACACGACCAAGACACAACTGAGACACAACCCAGACACAACCCAGACACGACCCAGACACAACCCAGACACGACCCAGACACAACTGAGACACAACTGAGACACGACCCAGACACCCCAGGGATAAGTGAGACACAGCTGAGACACAACTGAGACACAACCCAGACACAACCCAGACACGACCCAAACACAACTGAGACACAACGGAGACACAACCCAGACACGACCCAGACACAACTGGGACACAACCCAGACACAACTGAGACACAACCCAGACACGACCCAGACACCCCAGGGAAAAATGAGACACAACTGAGACACAACTGAGACACAACCCGGACACGACCCAGACACGACCCAGACACGACCCAGACACAACTGAGACACAACTGAGACACAACTGGGACACAACCCAGACACCCCAGGGATAAGTGAGACACAACTGAGACACAACCCAGACACCCCAGGGAGAAGTGAGACACAACTGAGACACAACCCAGACACCCCAGGGAAAAGCGAGACACAATTGAGGCACAACCCAGACACCCCAGGGAAATGTGAGACACAACCCGTCAAGTTCGGCTCAGCGCCACTGCAAAGGATTCAGATGCAGTTGCAACATATCCGGCCTCTACATCACAGTCGACAACAAGAGATTGGACCCATTGCACATACTGCGTGACCGTCGCTGTCTCCATTGGCGGATCTTGGAAGAGTGTGGTGACCACGTGGCAAAGCATGTCCTGCAGGCGACAACCCTCACTCAAGCCATGGGTGGCTCTCTTTGTTTGTCATTGTTTTGGGCGGCTTGTATGTGTTATTGCCTGCAACTACTGGGGCTGCCCACTGGCAGAAGCCTGACAAGATTCAAGAGAAGCTAGCCGCCCCATGAACCCAAAAGACAAAAATCGGTCCAGGGCACCCTCCGTGTTGTTTGTATTCTCACCATCGGCAGTGAAAATTTCACAACCGATGAAATAAAGTCTGCCTCGCACCAATGGCAAACCAAAATCGGACGACCTGCCGTGAAGCGACACGCGCTAGCACAGCATACTTGGGATGATGGCTTTTTAAAGCTGGAGTATCATTAGATTCTATCAGGGTATCGTGCTATATTTGCTATCAGTGGATTATATATTTCGTATCATGTTTGTCTTGGAAGCTGGCACCTGCTAGTATGCGATGATCTCTTTGGACTGCAAATGAGACATGCCTGTGAAAAAGCACACGGCAAGCCTCTGAAGCAGGAAACATGGAATCTGTTCGGAAGCGAACAAACGTGAACAGATTTCCTGAAATCATCATCTTATGTCGCCTTGCATTGATGGAAATGCTAACAGGGAATGCTGACATATAAATTAAATGAATGAGGCGGCAGCTTGTCCCACCCCGCCTTAGAGTCACCACTCGCACGGCATACCCTTTCAGCAACTCAAGTCCTACTTCTTCACCTGTCGCCAGCTTTCCTTTCCGGATGAAATCAATGGGTGCCTGGCCGGAAAGTAGGGCAGCAAAGCGTTTTCCCACATGACACGGAGCAGGGAATAAATCGATTTCCAGTCAAAGAGTGTGGAAAAACATGCTTTTGGGTGGCCCCGAGGTGAGAACATGATGAAAAAGAACTTGCTTGTTGGGTTGCCTTCATTTGAACACCTCACATAGGGAACCAGAAGCTTGCAAAGGCTGCAAGATCAAAATGAAACTGACGCGGTTCGAAAAAAGTCGGCAAGCCTATCAAAACAATCTCACAAAACCAAATCTTCTTTAAGAGACCTGCCGCCTCCAAAATTTGCCTACAAACTGAAGAACATTATGCAGCATCTCTTTTTTCTGGTTTGGCAGGCCCATCAAACTGAAGTCTCCACGGGCCGCAAAGCAGACAACGCTTCCTTGATTGCTGCCCTCTCAAGAGAGGTGGCCTTGCCATTCGCCCACTCCTGTTCCAACCACTGCAAAGAAGATTTCAGCTCTTCTGAGCCTGGCGAGATTTGCCGGGCACATTCCGTATGGATCGAGCGCTGGGGCTTGTTCTTGTGGAACGCGTACTCGAACCGAAGGGTGCCCTTGCTGATGCGGTTGGCGCAGAACAAGCAAGTCATGGTACGCTGTGCCTCCTTCAAAGATATGATCCCGGGGGCCTTGTGGAAGAAAGTGGCCTGGGCTCCGAGTCTCTGTCTCTTTCGTTCCAGAGTCGCTGCCTCACCACGCAAAATGGCGTCATCTTCTGTTGCGCCCTGGGCAGCGCGCATGACTAGCTTCAGCTGCTCCATTTGCGAAGATGACAAGACTGTTCCATCATCATCATCATTGGCACCACCATCCGTTTCCTGGCCTGTCTCCATGTTTGCGCCGGCTGGCGATTCAATGTCATCATGTTTTGTATGATCCCCTTTCTTCTGTCGTGTTTCCCTTGGCTTCTTGGGCCCCGGTTGATCAAAATCAACATCTTTCTCTGGAGCTGCTCGCTTCTTGGGTTTCGGCTTTCGCGAAATCTCCAGTCCAAAGGGTAAAGCAACGGTGTCTTTCGATTTGGTCTGTCTAGCAGAGCTGGGCGGGTCGCAGTCTTTCCCAATCCAGAACTCGGCAGAACTTTGTTTGTAAATGGCAAGGTTCGGATGCTGGAGAAATGATTCCATTTGGAAGGGATGGATCGAGATATTGAATGCCAAATCTTCATAGTTTGCGCCGAGACCGATAGCCTCATCCACGGAAGCTACCAAGATGCTGTAGGAGGTGCAAAGCTTCAAGCAGCCAGTTCGGGCACAAACCTGAAAAGCCAAACCTTTCTCCACAACAGGGAACGGGTCCATGGGCGCAAGCACGTGACAAAGAGGCTTCTTGCTAACGCAACCCAGCATATACCAAGTTCTGAAGAACGCTGGCTTGGAGGAAGAAGATGACGCACCGGCGCCGATGGAAAAGTGAAAGCAGCACAAGGCAGGTAAATTGGTCTTGCGGTTCTCCAAATGTTGCTGAAAGTGTTCAACCATCTCAACGACAAAGGAAGCTGCACTGTGCCTATCGCAAAGGCCTGGGTGCCTTTCCTGACAGCTCCTGAAGAGCTTTGGGCTCTCTAACGGGTTCTGCTGAATGACATTGTCATAGTCAAAAAACTCACGGAGCTTCTCCGCAGCAGAATTGAAATCAACGGTCTCGTCCACAAGCTCAGGCCGCAAGGCCGCAGTCAAATTTCCCAAAGCAAGTCCGCAGTTCCAAACAGAATGGTCCGCCGCAACTGCCAAAGACTTGTCAAGACGGGCTTGCAAGAGCCGTTTGCGCTGAGATTTTGTCCTCAGTTCGCAAGCAAAAAGCAAGAAACAAGTTCGTTATAATTCCGAAGGCAGCACGGCGAACAACATTGGTTCCCTGACTAGTATATATATATATATATATTAAAAAGAGTTCTGTATATGTAAAAATAGTTTGCCTGACCTTCGAAATCTAAACTCCACGCCCAGGCATCAATTCAAGGCTTTCATTGTTGGTAGACAAAGGCATGGTGGACAGGGCTTGGCGCTCGATTTGTTGCCTGCTTGCCCTTTGCTCAAACAGGCTCTTCTCACCTGCAGGCAAAGCTCGCCACTGGCGCGTGGCGTCTCGCACTTTGTCTTTGTAGTCGGCGCTGCCAATTCGAAGGCCGCATCCTTTCATGCTTTCTTGCACAAACAAACAATACCCTGTCACCTTTCGCTTGCGGCGGAGAGGCTTCATAGCTTTGTCCATACCACAGGCCTTCCTGAGCTGAGCTGATTCTACTAGAAAAAATGTAAGAAACTTCGGTTCGGTACTTGGCGGCCTTTCTTCAAAAACTCAAGCTTATTGGAAGTGCCCAGGCCCCAGGCTTTCCATGCTCAAACAGGATATCTAGAAACAACTTGTGAATGGAAATTCCAAGGATCGCAACATTCCTGGACGATCTTCCCCTTGCCTGTTTGAAATGGGTCACTGGTTTGGATGGCATCGTGGTGGATGCAAGGCGCTGATGCAGCAACCGAGAAGAAGTCAGTTTGTTTTTGCCACAGGCTTCTGACATCACTTCTTCCTTGATTTTTTTGTGTTCTTGACTGCAACTCATAATGTAAGTATTCTGTTGAATTGTTGCCGGTTTCCTACCGGCCTTGTGGGCAGAGCACAAGATTTGGGTGTTCGCGTGCAATTTCTCAACATTCACTGAGCTCGCTGGCAAATGGTAGAGCGCTTCACCAAACAATTTCATAAGCTCTTCTACCATGGCCAAATCGGTGCCCTGATTGGTCACAGCAAGTGCAACCCTCGTACAGTCATCACCATTACAGCATGGACAATCAGCAATGGCCAGTCCTTGCAATGTGTTTGAGGCATCTTCCACCGATGTGAAGAAGATCCCAAGCAATTGCACCCATCCACGCTGACTTGGAAGACTCAAACGGCGCCATGTATCACACATGGTGCAAAACACATGTGGGAAAACCGTGCCGAAATCCAGCCCGAACATGTCAAGTAAATCTGCATCTGGTACAGCCTGGAGAATCGTCGAATATTCGGCCAATGTTTCCACGATCCTTGCGCGATGGAAAGCAGGACGCCATTCACCCCAAAGACATCAAGGATCTGATCAAAAAAAACTACGTGTATGGCTAGACTCCATCTAGGACACGAGAGGATAGAATGCTATAATCTTTGTAAAAATAGCCTTTGGCCGGACTGTCAAATTTTGAGCTTTGGGATCCAGAAAGAAGAAACGCATTCAACTTTGATATGGCCAAGGATCTTTTCACCCTTGAGCAACTTCCAATTGAGCAACCGCACTGACTCTACAGTAGCGTCAGACGTGGAGGTGGGCAGCTTCAGACCACACTCCTTCAGATTTACCCGCGACCGACAAGTCTCAATAAAGCTGACGTGATCCATGAAATCAGCCAACGGATTCGAAACCAAGAATGACACACCCAAGTCTTGCCATATGCTGTCGCTGGTCAAGAAAGCCACTGATTTCGTCAGCCGAACTTCTTGCTTCAGGGCGAAGCTCAAATCGGGAGAGTCAGGGTCGAGATCTGCAAATTTAGCCACAGAAGATTCATCAGAGCACATGGACAAAGCATATTGCAGTACACCATTGCAAAATGTTCCCCTGATTGCCCAATTAAGGGCTGGCTCCCAATGTTTCCACCTATACAGCAATGGAATGGCTGGATACTCCTGGCAAAGCCGGCGCAGCGCTTCGCGGGATTTCACCTTCGCCTCATCTGCAGATCGACAACACCCTGCTGTGCACCAATGCACAAAACAGCCCTCACGCCAGGTGTTGGGGTCGAACCGCCATGGATCATTGAACACCGCCAAAATGATTTCTTGCGCTTCAGGCGGCAAGCCACTTAAAGCCATCTTCACCAGAGCACGGTTGTTTTCCCACCATGTCTTCACGGAGGAAGGAAGTTCAGGGACAACCCTTCTGTCCATTCGCTCAGCGATTCCAGTCAATGCCTTCTCAAAGTTGTCCTGGAATTTTGAAGATTTCATTGCCCTTGTCAACCTCACCATATTGGAGCACAAATTTGGAACAGAAAGGAGGCCCGGCTTTTTCGCCAAACAAGCGGCATGGTGCATGCATGTGAACATGACATGCAAGGTGGTGGCTGCGTTGAAATCCCCAGCTGCTGCCTTCCGGCGCCAGTCTTGTACGGATATAGCTTGGACCAAATGATTGGTAGGAAGAGCATCTGTGCAGGTAATGACCATTTTCAGCGGCACTTGAGAAAAACAAGTGTACACTTCTTGGCCTCCAAATGCGTCAGCCGAGCCCGAATCAGCGCTGGTGTAGATACCCCACCGCCTCATCCTGGAAAGGATTGTGGCAGCATTAGCTTTGGGCAAGACTTGGCTTGGCGAGTGCATTCTGACAAGGTCAACCCCCACAGTCTGGTCAACCCGATCAAGGGCAACTGTCCAAATCATGCCAAGCAAAGCTTGGACTTTGGCTTGGCCCTTGTTGCTCACACCCTTCTGCAAAACTCCCATAGCATCTTTCTTGTAATCAACCCCTGCGTTGTTCACCCAGATGTTGGTGTCATCTGCCACCACAACAACCTGGTTTTTGTTTTGCATTGCAGGCCAAGAATACGAACATCAAACAGCGTTCGGCAAATCAATTTGTTGACAGACAATAGTTCAACACAATCACTTGAACGATTTGCACCGCAAAACACACAGCACAAGAAATGGACAAAAAGACGTAGTTGAGACATTCAAGCAAAGTCTGGGTTGCGACAGCATTTCTTGACGGGGCCTTGGTGAGCCAGGTCTTGAAGTGCTTCTGCTGAGCAACAACATGCGAATGCAATCCAATTGCCTTCTGTCGAGCCAATGACTTTGAGGTGTCGCTCTGGTTGTCGAAACAATCTACATTGCCAGCACCCATATTGACGACTACTCTGTTCCTTGCACATTGGCGGTTGGATCGCCGCCAACTGATCTTGTCATCCCCCGATTCAGAAACCATAAATAATAATAAATGATTTGCTGGATGGTCAGGTCATTTTTTTGCGTTTGATTTATTGTTTGGCGATTGGATATTGATATTGGCGCATGCCCACGAAACAGAAATGAAAATTCAAAATTGACAGTCTTGGACAAAGTATCTGACTGAACCTTGTGCCGCTAGCAATCGCCTGCAACATCCACGGGCCAAACACTGTCCGCACAAGGTTGCTACATGGATCTTCCTGCGCAGCAGTGGTCGAGGTGATCTTCCGCAGCGCAGCATTCTGAAGCCCGAAGCGCACCATCTTGCTGTGCGCTGCCCCGGCAGATGGCTTGTTGCGACCCCTGGCAGGCGCCCCATGATTGTCCTCACCACCACCATGATCATCATCGTCATGATTTTGCTCCTGGACCCAAAGCTATACAGGTTGACCCCACCGCACACATTAGACTCACCAGCTAAGAACAGTGATCTGTTCGGAAGTCAAGTCCTGTGAGTCAAAACCCGGAAATCCGAGCTTATATATTCCGAAAGAAAGATCAATACATCCAGGAAGTAACTACGAAGGAATACTTCCAGACTGCTAAACCTGCACAATGTGACATGAAAAGATACTTTGGAAGAGACACCCAGCAATTGCAAGAAGAACGACATACCGATTCTGGGCTTGGCTTGGAGGTTGCCAATGCAATGAAATGGAAATCGAAGTTGCAGGTGCGTTTGCACCCCCATGCTGTCTGGTCTTCCTTGGCCGGCACATGCAGTCATGGGTTCCTTGCCACTTGAGCCTGCTGACTAGTGCTAAAGAATGGGAGCGCGAGTAAAAACACGCGCGCGCACACGCGCACGCACACGCACACATCGACGCACACACGCACACACACTGCTGATCACACACACACACATGAGCCCACACCACCAACCACCCAAACGCGCACACACACACAGACCCATGCTCGGAAACCACACGTACTGGTGATTATAAGGTCTGATGTGGACTGTTAACGAGATGAGGTAGGGGTCGCCTTGAAGAGTCTTAAAGGACCTGTTGGAACGGCAAGTCGCCGCGGGGGTCTTTGGGCTAGCCTCTTCCCATCAACGCAATGACTAGCAGTTCTTCTCGCAAAGAAAGCACCAGAGTCAACAGTTTCATTGACCACAACTCTGGTAGGTCACCGTGTACAACAGGATCACAGCAGTCAACTCAATGAATGCTCCAACCAGCAGCGCTCACTTTTCTCACCTGTGGCATGGAGTATTGCGGTGTTCTTGAGCCAGTGCAGCGGAGCAAACGGTCTCAAAGGTTACCGCTTCACCGGACTCAAAACACTACCTATACATCCCTGTATTGATGGAGTTGATCACACACCATATCAGCCGTGGCATTGCCCTCTTCGTTGGGTAACCAGCTATGCTCATGGGGTTGCCCCCCTAGCCAACCCAAGTTGAAATTCGCCAGCACTGTTAGCTGAATAAGTGGAATGGTTCGGGTACCTTGCTGGTGAGCTGCTGGTGGTGGCAGCGGCAAAAAAGAACAAAAAAAACCGACCATCATTGGAAGAAACTGCAACTGTCAGTCCTGGCTCTGCTCATGGCCATCGGATCCCATAAACAAATCACAGAGAGGCATGGCGGCCACACAGGCCCAACGCAAGAGCTTTCACTTGCGCATGCGGAAATCGTGCTGTTGAAGGACAGTGTTCCACAGACCCATGCTCAGTAGTAGGATTCTACAACCTGTGTCCTATGGCCATGGCCAGTGGCAATTCAGGAAATCAATTGTTGTGCCAACGTTGCTGTGCTTTTGTGAGCCTACAGTGGCTGAAAGAATGGAAGGTAAGTGACTGGCGCTGTCTGGCTGAATCCTTTCAACGTGATAAGTTGGACCCTATCATCGCAAGATCACAACTGCAAAATTCCGGGCAGTAGTCTGAAAATTTTGATGACCAAGAGGTTGCGGCTTCAACTGACATCTTTCAGCCATTTCAGTTCCTTGGAAAAAAACTTGCCAGCTGGACCTTGTACTCTGCATCCGGGGGCAGCCCTTTCGCTTGCCGCAAGCAACCTCCAACATTCTCCAACACAAATGTCCTGCAAGGCAGCGCTGCTGTTCAAAATGCAACCCCTGGCTATCCGAGAAAAGAGGAAACACTTTCATGGTTTTGCAATCTTTCCCAACAAGCCCCAGTCCACCGAAAGGAGAAAAGAGGCGATGCCGTACAAACAATCTTCAAACAAATGGTTTCTAAAGAATATTGCTTCACCGCCCATCCTAGCAGGGCCGGACAAACATCCTTCTTGGATTGGGACTGGGGGGTTGAGATGTAAAAATGAATCTATTGTGCAGGTCGTGCATTTCCTCCACACCACCCGCCACAGGCGAGAAAACAAAACAAATACAAAGCAATGGACAACACCGAAACCGGCCAAACTGGCTGGCCTGGGTCTTCTTCATTTGATGTGCCTGACAGCTTCTATGAATGGCAGGGACTTCTTGGCCTGAGCATTGTGCGATGGGAGGACACTGGTTGTACAAAACAACCACTGTCGAAAACAGGGTGAAATAAACAATGGGACATTAAGTTTAGTTTTGCCCAACAAACACAGCCCCAACAACTTTGTCATTCTTCCAAGTAAGGAATTCCAAAGCACTGTGCCCCCATGTACCCTCATGTGTCTTGGCCCCCAAAACAATCAACAGATTCTGGACAGGGACTTACGGCAAGCTGCATGGGAATTCGTTTCATCTTGGGCAAACATGGATTCGACAGAAGTGTGTGTATATCTCAGGTTGCTCTCAGCGCTGAAAAGTTTGCACACGAATCCACATGCGTATAGGTCCTCTTTCTCAAAATCCTGAGATAAGCCAAAAGAAAATTTCAGCAGCACAGCAGTGCCATGCGGACTGTCGCACAAAGCTTTCAACAATCGAATCCAACAAATATCTCAGCCAAGGTTGCAAGTCATTCCAAATTGTTTTGCAAGTTCAGTGCCCTCTGTGAAGGTGAGGGCGTATGAAAAATTACGAAAAACACACGCATTCCAAACATGTTCTGTTTCCAAGTATCAGGTTGGTCATATGAAGGGAGTGGCCCAACCACTGCTGAATTTGCAAAGCACTGCCCACCAGTCCTCGCGCAATGCAGCACAGTCAAGGGTAAGGCCGGTATGTTTCAACATATCCGGTCTAAAACAGAGAAACAGAAAAGGATCCTACAGAAAGGAGATTTGATATCAGAAGTGAATCCAATTTTCACGCCGCAGACGAGAAGAAATATTGCAAAACAATGCCCACGGCCCGCCTCTCGCACTGCATGTCACCATAGCACCTTTCCACTGTGTAGTTGCTCAAAAAGAACTCACGCGTGAGCGCCTTGGCTCATGCAAGGGATGTAGTCAATTCCCACAGCCGGTGAATTCAAGATTTCGCATCCATGTGATTCATCGCTTGCCAGCGAGGTTTTGACAGGAGTTCGTTCTACAGCATGCCACAAATTCGCAGACTGCACGAATGGAGGCTGACTTTTTGCTTGTGCACATGGACCTCGTCTAAACTAACCTGGAAACAACATGAAACAACTAGACTTGCAAAGGGTCTTCACAATGAAAGAGGTCTTCATTTCAGAAGAGCTTCCTGTCATTTGTTGTCAACTAGTTGACATAATATACAAACTAACATCTCTCTCCAAATTGATCTGACCCAAGGTCCAGGGGATGGAAAAAATACAGGGCAATGGAAAAATCCGACATGAGCACCCCTACCCTGACCCAAACTGCATTCCCATGTATACGTATACGCGGCTGGTGATCCAATTGACATCTGCTGCCCAAACACATGGCACTCAGAAGCACATACTTCCCGGATTTTCTCCCCCAAGATCATCTGCAAAGCGTGCGTCGGTGCTCCCGAGCAAGAACATGCTGTGGCCAGCACCTCACGTTGGAAATATGTGCAAATACCAATTGGAGAGGTGATGGGATGTCACGACTTCGAGACATGATATCAGGAGGTATCTCATGTGAATCTTGGTATCTCATGTGAATCTTATGTGAATCATGTGTGCTGTCTAGGCTATTCATTTGTGTGGAAAAGAAACAGCCGCAATATGAAACATGCAGTATGCATGCGATGTGCATGTCACGTGTTTCCCTGTGCTCCTTTTCTTTTGCCATGTATGCAGACACGCGCCCGCATACAATTTAGTTGATTTAGATGGCGAGGCGCCAAGGGTTCACACTCCTGCAAGAAAATCTCAGGGCTCAACCCCAGAGATCGCAAGTTTCGCCTTACCCAATCAAGAGCGTACCTGAGACGGAAGCTAAGCAGGAAAGTTCAGCTTCGCAAAGAATGGTTGCTGCAACGCATTGTCATGCAGCTTTCAAAAACACCTAATAAGGAACCCTCCCCTCCCCCCCCCCGGGGGGGGGGTTCGTTTTCAGGTGTTTTTTTAAAATTCGGATATATTTTCTACATGTATCCATTTTGGCTGAGAAAGAAAATCAAACTCCAAGCTAGGGACGGCTTGTGGCAGCCTGCTGCGTCCGGAAGCTCCCAGATGGCAGCGCTGCGGCTCCTGGTGATAAACGCAAATAGGCTGGTAGTGCACGATGATGTTTGAAATTGCCAGCAGCAGTGCGCAGTAAGGTCACTGCCCGCTATCAAATTGAATACTGTCAACGCTTGTCCAACGTCCAGAGAACCACATTGTTGTTTGAAACCTGTCCACCGGCTGGAACCAATAAGCCAAGCTGTGATCAATGCAGATGAGACAAATGTCCATACATAGTGAACATGTTGATATGATGTAATCACCCAAATTGTAAAGTCTGAAAATTATATGTTACTTGTTTTGATGCAGGTGCAGTGCGGTCCAGCCCGCTGAATGCTTGACAAGCTAGAACAGAAAAACATTCCGAAACATTGCAAGAGGCATTCTGCACCACCGGTCCTCGATCTGGACCTTGATCTTGATTCACTGCGATCGCTCCTGCGAGATGCACCGGGCTTGGACTATCAAACGGACAATTTGGGCAATCAAAAGCCATGACTCGAAAAGAACTTGCCAAGATCGAGGATTCATAGGGCACTCTCATATGGCCAGGACGAACCCATGGAACAGTGCCATGTAATTTTTGGCTGAATGTGCTGCAAGGGCGTCGCCACAAGCGCGCAGCAGTTTTGAACAACATCAAAAAGTCAGAAGATGTCGAAGCCATGTCGTATTGTAAAAAAATCATGTTTCAATGTTGCATGTTCATGGAGTCCTGGAGTCTAGTTCTGGAGATGGCCCGGCCGAATCGTACAACGATGAAAGAGGCATTGCAACCCCCGAGCTCCCACGTGGCAAACTTGAAAGTTCTGGCAAACCTGTTGATGTCTCTGCTGTGTTGTCTCGGTTTGGTTTCCTTCACATGCCTCACACACCACAAGTTCGAGCCATCATGGGAGATTGCCAAATTCCTCTTTGTCGTGGCACGCGGCTGATCAAAGACTGCTTTGATAAACCCTTCGGAACGATTCTTGTCTTGATCTTGGTTCAATTTAGGTAAGATGGCATCGTGAATGATTCTATTTCCTAAGGCTGGCTTGTAGTGTTTCTGGGATATTAGGCAGCTTTTGCCATACACAAAAGAAACGCCAAGCTGGTTTGCTAACGATCATCTGCTAACAAACATCTTTGCCATCTACTTTGGCGCCTTGGACTTTGATACCGGATGGTTTTACCCCAAAAAAAAAAGATACCATGACTTTTGCAAAGTGATTTGGGCACAAGTATCTACACGCCGTCCAGGAAAGCCATGGCAAAAGAAGTTGCCTGGCAACTTTGCCACATATGTTTTTCCACTATCAAGGCTTTGCGGCCTCTCTGCACCAAGCCGGGTGACCAGGACACCCCAACCAAGAAGTGGGACACCATGCCCCACCAACTAGGACACCCCCCCAGTACTTTAGCCAGAACCAAATCATAGTGTTAAACATACCGAGACTGGTCCAAATTATTATGAAAAAAATAATGCCAATTATAAAAAAAAAATATAATTCCATAATTCAAAATTATTTCATAATATATAAAATCTATTTAGATTTTGGTCGATATATAAACCATTCATTATAAAATTTTCATAAATTTATTATCCTTATTATCGAAAATTAAATAATGAAATAATATGATTTACCCAAATTATATGTAAAAATCGCCATCGCCAAATTCCGAATTTTGCATTGTTGCTTCTTTCCATCTTTGAGAGGGCAATTAAATATAATTCCTTTTTTTTGGAAATTGAGCACGGCACCTTTTCTTTCAGCATTCCGCATACTACTCATTTAAAATAACCTACTTGGCAAGAGACCCGAAAAAAATATAAAATAAAATCAGATCTAATTATTTGAATTTTGGCTTGGAAATAAATCAATTTTTATATTTTGACATATAAATATCATCGAAAATTATTGTTTGCTATTGCAACAATAAGATAAAAGGAAGATATAGAAATATTTAAAAGAGGAATAAATAGAATATAATATATTTCTCCTTAGGTGGGGAAGATATGGAATCCAATATCTATCTGGACGGTTCATATTATATTTAATCGTAATGGCTGATAAAAAAATATTAGAATCAGAATGGAATATACATCCTAAATACATATATATTTATTTGGATAATTTAAAATTATCGAAGAATATATTAAAACTAATGATAATATTGCCAAATTATTCAAAAATAAATTAGAAATTTGTATTCCTTATTATTTTTTTAATTCAATATAAATTTGAAATTAGAATATAATTCCAATAATTGTATATAATTATATTTTTAGGTATCATTAATTAATTTCATTAATCTCTAAATTATTTCCCCAAATTAATTCTAATTTATCTGAAGAAAATTAATTAAGTTATCTTATTAAATTTTATAAATTAAAAATTCTTTATATTTAAATAAAATCCATATATCAATTTCTATCATTATAATTATTATTAGAAAATCATAATTCTTTATTCTATCCTTTAATTAATTCTTGCAAAAACAATCTTTAATTATCTTTTTAATTATTATTAATTTTATTCTATATCTAATCAATTTATAATTTATTTCGCAAAATTAAAATTTTAATCAATCAAATCTTCAATAATAATAAAAAAATAAAAATATCAATAATTATATAAATAAAAAATTAATATTTTCATAATTTTCATAATCAACATTTATATTTAAAAATATAAATATTAAAATTAATATATATTATATTTAAATTTATTAAAATAAAAAATCAAATAAAAACCAATATAAAATTCAATATAATATAATTTTATAATATTTAGATTTTTTTTAAAATTGTATTAAATATATAATTTTATATTAAATATATATATTTATTTATACTAGGGTTGGCCCGCTGTTTCCAACAGCGTGGGTTTTCGGTTAATCGCTTGTAGATAAAAAATTGTTTTTATTATTATTCGAAGGAAATTTAGAAGCTAAACCTTCCGATAATATCGACAAATAGAAAACGCACAACCATGAAGAAAGTAAGAAGATGAAGAAAATCAGA
>BGPT01001029.1:200228-240152 GCA_003297045.1 Symbiodinium sp. clade C Y103
CCTGACTACTATTGGGTCCAGATGCGCTGTCGCGCGTGCTCCATCTGCGTATCCACAGTTGTGCTGGCTTTGGGGTTGGTGCCAAATTCCCAAGCGGTAATCAACTATAGTCGAGGCACTGGCATGTACACGGGGGGAATCGAACGACCGTCACAGATTTGCCCAGTGGTACAGCACACAATTTCAAATTCCCCAAATTCCGCCACTTTTTTGGGAATTGCGTTTTTCCCCAAAAAGCGTCACTTTTTTGGGAATTGCGAAATCTCGAAATTCCAAAATAGTTGCAAATTTTCGACGTGAATTTGGAGAGGTAAGGAAAAATGAGCAAAAGAAGATCTGGAGAGTCTAAAATGGCTTCCGCAGAATTCCCCAAAAAGCGGCGGAATTTGGGAATTTCGGACCCTCGCGATTTGCGCGCAGCAGCTCTAGGCCAGGCTTATCGTAATATTAGTAATAAAAATATAAAATAAAATAAAAAAATCTAGTATAAATATCATAAAAATATAAATAAAATATAATTAATATATATTAATATAAATATATAATATATTATAATTTATTAATATATATTTATTTATTTAATTATATTAATAATATTTAATAAAATCTTAATTTATATTTTATTATTTTTTATATATATTTTTTTAAATTCTTTTATAATTTTATTATTTTTATATAAATATATAATAAATAAATATATAATAAATTATTTCCTTATTAATAATATATCATTAAAAATCTATAAAATATAAATTATTTCCTTATTAATAATTTCCTTATTAGTAATATACAATAAATTATTTCCTTATTAATATACAATAAATTAATTTCCTTATCAAAAATAATAAATTATTTCCTTATTAATAATTTCCTTATATAATAAATAAATATATAATAAATTATCTATAAAATTAAAAACCAATTCGTTCAACAAAAAAAAATCAAATTTATCCCAAATATTTCAAAATCATATTCCAAACATATCTTAAATACATTCCCATTCTATAAAAAAATATAAAAAAATAACATCGAATTTGCTTCTATAAAGAATATTCCAAGGAAAATATATAATTTATAATCTATTTTGACCCCTATATATCCCCATATAAGAATAGTATTTTCATTTCATTTTTCCCAAGAATATATAGGAATAAGGTGGGCAAAATAAATTCATGAATTCAGAAAAAATATATGATGCAAAATAAAATATTTCTAAATTATATTTAAATATATCTAAATATAAAAATATATAATGGATATTCAAAGTCATAAAAGCAAAAGAATATGAGGATTTTTATCTTTCCATTAATATCCATTAACCATCATGATTCTCAGTATATATTTTCTATCGTCCCTCATCCATCCTCCGTCCTCCATCCTTCGTCTTCTGTCCTCCGTCCTCCTCCTTCGTCTGTCGTCGGTTCTTCTGTCATCCCTCCTCCCCGGCTTCTGTCTTCCCTTTTCTGCCGTTGGTTGTCCACCATACGTCATCAATTTTCCGGGCATGAAGGATTTGGATAGCACAGCGTGCAGTCTGCCCACCCAAACCAGTCGACGACCAAAAACAAGTCCCTATTTATCTTTTGCCTATGTCTGGAAGGCGCATTTGATACTGCGCGGTCCCAAGAAGCCAAAAGAAGACACCAGCAGACACCTTTTGGCATCCAGGATGGAATCAACCCATGTCGTCTTCTCAAGCCACCTCCAACAGAAGGTCCCTGCGATCTTTTCTTTACCATCCTTTCTGAACACAGCTTTAGGATGTTTTAGGATGGTCTTGTTGGCCCAATCTGCACATGTCTTCTTGAATCCACTCAATTTTTTTCCATTTCCACCTTCATGAGCATTAACTCCTCCCCATAGCAGGTCAATACTACGGGGTCGATCCCAGCGGATTGGGATTCCTCTACACAGTCCTTCAGGTGATGCACTTGTGGCTCTTTCCTGACTTTTTCCTTCTCAAATTCATGGGCAAATGGATCTTTTCAACAACTTTCTAAACTCTCTGAGCATCTCTGAACCTTTGTCTATGTTGCTTCACATATCACATGTCTTGCCATGCTTGAATTGGCTCCACTTGGATCGGGAAAAACAGTGGCATCACCTGCTGAGGCGTTTTGCATTGACCAACCTACCGGCATTTCTGCCAAAAATACCTGTGGTGGTTCTTCGATTTCTTGAAATGACCTGTCACTGTCAGATCTTAAAACATATCCACATTATATATTTCAAATATATATATATATATATATGTGTCAAATATATATATATATATATATATGTATATACATATGTATATATATGAACATATGTA
Source organism: Symbiodinium sp. clade C Y103 (assembly GCA_003297045.1). Lineage (NCBI taxonomy): Eukaryota > Dinophyceae > Suessiales > Symbiodiniaceae > Cladocopium > Cladocopium sp. clade C. The sequence goes on from BGPT01001029.1 coordinate 202,543, forward strand.
TACATATATATATATATAACAATCGTCTCCCTACATTGGCTGAAACACCCCACCCAGCCGCCCTGTGTTTCGGAAGCTGCTGCCGTTATTTTTTTCCTGTCGGGCGCTGCACAGTCNGATTTGGGTGACCCCTCCTAGCCCACTTAAGACTTAGGGGGGGTTGAACCCCTACCCGACACTTCATCTCTTATGTCAGGCAGGTCGCTAATTCTTCCTAATTCTTCCTCCAAGGGGTTTGAATGGAACGTGTTTCTTGGGATGAGGTGGGCGGGGGAAACACGTAACACTGCCCCTTTGACAGGAACTACGGCTTCCCCCTTGTGGTGGCCTAATGCCTTGACCCAAAATGGCCACCACAAAGAACTACTGATGTTCCATCCCACCAAGCAATTACGGGGACCATTGTTAGTCCATGCAAGGATTGCATTACCCAACAATCGTCTCCCTACATTGGCTGAAACACCCCACCCAGCCGCCCTGTGTTTCGGAAGCTGCTGCCGTTATTTTTTTCCTGTCGGGCGCTGCACAGTCNAACAATCGTCTCCCTACATTGGCTGAAACACCCCACCCAGCCGCCCTGTGTTTCGGAAGCTGCTGCCGTTATTTTTTTCCTGTCGGGCGCTGCACAGTCATCCACCAATTTTGGTGGGTCTTCACATTTCCTGAGCTGGGGTGCGATGGACCGACTTGGGTTTCTTTGGTTTCTTAAACCCAAACGAAGGGAGGGGGGCAGCACCCACAACATACCCCTCAGGTCCCCTCACAACCCTTGTTGTAAGTCAACCAAAAGGGGTTACAGGCTGGTTACCCCTACCCCTAAATGATTTGGGTGACCCCTCCTAGCCCACTTAAGACTTAGGGGGGGTTGAACCCCTACCCGACACTTCATCTCTTATGTCAGGCAGGTCGCTAATTCTTCCTNGATTTGGGTGACCCCTCCTAGCCCACTTAAGACTTAGGGGGGGTTGAACCCCTACCCGACACTTCATCTCTTATGTCAGGCAGGTCGCTAATTCTTCCTCCACATGGAGGGCACCTCCGCGACCTTCACGTGGTCATGTTGAAGCATCTGTTACACGGGGTGCCGTCCGCGGAGTTGAATGCGCCGGCGCATCCTGCTGTGGCCCACTTCCACCCGCACCATGTTGTCCATGTGGATGGCGGGCCCTGTACGTTTCCGGCCCTGTGGATCACACCTGTCAGGTTGTGCCGGATTCCCAACAGTCCTTCCGGACCATCGGGTTTCGCCGGGAGCCTGCTGGCATCCGGGGCATTTTCCAAGGCTACCTGGAACTGGGTGCTCGTGAGGTCTTGCATGATCCCTTGCACCATTGCTTTTGCCATTGGGATCGACGCCGAGGAGGCTTTGATCACCGGGGTTCCTCTCAGGTAGTTCTTCATTGCCTTGGTGCTGGACCACCTGCCCAGCGCGCAAACCTCTTCTTCCGAGAGGTTTGCCGAGAACCCCAGGATAGCACCGGTCACTCGGAGCGAGTGTGTCCCGTGCAGCCAAGATCCCTCCGCCTTGGTTGGCAGGCCGGCGTTCCCTGCAACCCAGCGGACGGCTTCCGCCAGCTCGCCGGCGGTGAGCCTCATGCCGGCAGTATCGGTGAACAGCGGCGCGCTCCCAGATACCGTTCCGGCTTCTACCATGGCGTCCTTTCGGCTGCATATCACCTTCCACAGGATATGTGNATCGGTGAACAGCGGCGCGCTCCCAGATACCGTTCCGGCTTCTACCATGGCGTCCTTTCGGCTGCATATCACCTTCCACAGGATATGTGCCGGACACCAAGATGCGGCGGCTGGTTCGCCACAGACGCAATCCCTGCACAGCAGGGTTCCTGCCGCCTCTTGGTCCGTCTTGGAGCTTCTGATCCAAAGTCCCATCTGGAACTTGGACCCCCTGCGCTGACGGACATCCTCCACGTTCAGCGCGGTCAGCTCCGACACTCGCAGGAGAAACCATATGCCCACCACCAGGGCTTCGAACTGCCCAGCGCTTCGTGGAGGCATCGGGATGGGTTGTTTTCCCATTGCGGGTCCAACCCCTCGGCGACCGATTCGGATCGCCTCTTGTTGCGCGCTCAGTAGCGGCGTGCCTACGTCAAAGAGGCGCCTGTGCCGCGTCAGGGCGGAGCTCACATACAGGGCAGTGCTCCGGTANCGGCGTGCCTACGTCAAAGAGGCGCCTGTGCCGCGTCAGGGCGGAGCTCACATACAGGGCAGTGCTCCGGTATCCCTTGGCGCGCAGGCACGCCGCGCCAGCCCGGGTGGTTTCGGGGGTCAGCAGCCTTGGGTCCTCCGGCAGAGACACGAGCCCTTGCCTCCCTAATTCCTCCAGGGCACGATCCCATGTCTTCAGTCGGGACGTGTGTGACCGCACGGTGGCCGCCGCCGTGCTCAGCGACAGTGCCCGGCGGTATTCCCCTGCCGACACGGTTCTGCTCTTGCCACCCTTTGCCGGCCTCCCAGTTCCTTTGCGGAACATGTTGCGTTCACGGTCCCGAGCTGCTTTCCCAGGCTTCTTACGGCGACGCGTCTTCTTATCTGGGGGTCTGTCGGGCCCCGGTGGGTCCCTGCGGTCCGGGCCGTCCGGTCCCTTCCCCCCTCCGCTGGAGCCCGAGGGTGGACGTCCCATCCCTTCCAGCCGCGCGTTGCAGTTGAAGGTGTGATCCCGGCCATGCGTGCGTACGCACGAATCACAGCACACATGATCACCTCCCCGCGCCGGCCGGCGGCATCCCTGTACATCGCAGGTGACCCATTCCCTTCGAGGTTCCTTCCAACCTCGGGGGGGCTGTGGCGGCTCGGGCGGGCGGTCGGACCTTCTTCCGGAGTCCCACCGGTCGTCTTCTTCTTCTTCTTCGTCGCGTTCCGCCCCTCGCCTGCTTCCCCCATCTTCCTCCTCGGGTTCCTCTTCGTCGGAATCCGTCTCATATTCGTATTCGTAATCTTCATCCTCCTCCGGCCTGCGATCTGTTCTCGGCCGGGCTCCCCGCTCTTCCCGAGGGGGAGTGCGCCTTGCCCTTTCCGGCGTACGCCGCCGAGCCTCCGGCGATCTGTCCCTGTTTGCGCCCGGCGGCGTGCGGCTCCGCCGGCTTGGTGGTGCGGGCAGTCTGTCTTCCCGCCTTTGCTCAGGCCTTGTGCCTGCTTCCGGCCCCACGCGTACTGCCTGGGCCGGTCCCGCACGGCTTTGAGCCGGGCGGCGAGGCTGGGGCGGCATCCCTGCCCCCGCCTTGGCTTCCGCCAGGGAGCCGCCGGCTTGCGCGGCCTCGGAACTTCCGCGCGGCAGCGGGCCCGCTCCACACGAAGCCGATCCGCTGGTTTCCGTGCGTTGTGCGCAACATGCGCACATCGGCTGGCCCCCTACCCATCGGGTGCAGTCCTCGCAGGGCGTGTGCCCACATAGGCGAGTCGCCCTTCCCTGCGGACGGATGGTGCCGCTCCGACTAGGGGCCNCCATCGGGTGCAGTCCTCGCAGGGCGTGTGCCCACATAGGCGAGTCGCCCTTCCCTGCGGACGGATGGTGCCGCTCCGACTAGGGGCCAGGCATATCCCAATCCGGTATTGCTGCCGGCTCCCTAGCGGTCGAGTGACCATTGTGGGACGGTCGAGTCTCAGGGTGTGGGTCAGGGCCCTGACCCCTCCCCGCCCGCAGCTGCAACAGATGGGCGCGGACTCGGGCAGTCCGAGTTCCGAGCCGTGGTCCGGCTCCGGTGGGGACTCATCCTTCCGGTCCTTGTCTTCCCGGTCCGGATCCTCCCCTTCTTTCCGGCGTCTGCGGTGGCGTGACCTGCCACGGCCGGTTTCGGCTTCCCCGCCCGGCGCGTCTGCGGCCCGGCTGGGGGTCTCGGTGCCCTCGCCTTCCCCTCCTTCTCCTCGGGTCTGCGGGGTGCGGCGCAGGTACTCCAGCAACCCCTTTGCAGTTAGCACCCATTCGAGGATCCAAATCCGTCGGGAGCCATCCATTCCCGCGGTGTGAGGGGGCGCGGGGCCCGTATTGCCAGGGAGGCTATTGCGTGCCGTCCCCTTTCCCTCGTGCCAGGCCTTGCCGACACATAGGTGAGCGGCTGCTGTCCCGCTTCTCCCTCTTGCGGGTGAGCTTCGCCTTCCAGCCGATGCCTTATTTCCGGCTGGCTCTGATTCCTTCCCCTGCCATGGGGGCGGTTGTGGTCGCTTCTTCCCGGCCTCCTGACTTTGTCGCGACCCTTGTCGGAGGCGGAGGGCTTCACGGACCTGTGCGGCTGTNCTGCGGACAGCAGGCAGTCGATCACCAGGGCTACGACCAGGTCGGTCGGGATAGCCCCGGCGATGGTGCAGCTGATCGTAATCAGCATTTGAGCCAGACCGGCTAGCGGGGGGGGACATGGGAACATGAGTGTGGGGGGGTCCTAAAGGTTCTGGGACTAGGGTCCTAAAGGGTGAAGGGCTATGTCCTAAAGGTCCTAACAGGGGTTACTTACGCTGAGGGGAAACCTAAGGGGGGGGCCAAAACCCCAGGCAGGCCCACACCACGCCATTGCGCTAGTGTCAACCAAGCGTCAGGGATGGTGCCCAGGAGAAAGAGGCCATCAGCAGCGACATGATCGCGTGGGAGATGGCGAAGCCGGCTCGGCACTTCCTTGCCTTCCTGGAGCCTGGAAAGCGCATCCGCTTCCAGGTTGATGGTATTCCGCCAATGCTGCCCAAATAGGGTTTCCAATCCCAGCTGCTCAACCCGCAGCGCCAATTCGGCGGCAACGAGATTGGCTTTGGGATTGGGGGACGCCAATTTCACGNAACCCGCAGCGCCAATTCGGCGGCAACGAGATTGGCTTTGGGATTGGGGGACGCCAATTTCACGGCGATTTGCAAAGCGGATTCACTATCCAGCTGCGCGGTGATGCCCAGCCGGCAGTTCTTGACCTGGGGACCCCAGGTGACAACTGCGATGAGCAAGGCCAGCAGTTCATAAACTGTCATGAGTCCTGGGATTCCTCGCTCGATCTTGAGGTGAGTAAGGGCGATGTCTGGGATGGGACAGGCATACCAGCGTACTGGGCGGCCATGCGCATCAAGCAGGATACCGCCGAGACCAGTGGTGCTGGCGTCAGTCCGGATAGACCATTGGGCGGGTGCGTGCCGATCCCACACCAAACGCCGACGCGACAGCCCGCCAAATTCCCCTTCCAAAAACACCTTAAGCCATTGAAAGGGNGATAGACCATTGGGCGGGTGCGTGCCGATCCCACACCAAACGCCGACGCGACAGCCCGCCAAATTCCCCTTCCAAAAACACCTTAAGCCATTGAAAGGGGAGGCGGACCATCTTAGCGAAAACTGCGTCTCGGGGGCGCTTGCGCGCCTTTGAGGGCTGCGGTTCCTGCGAATGAGCCTCCTCCATGGAGTACACGGCCGCCCAAATCATGCTGACAAAGGGGCGAATGGTGGGAATGATGCCGGCTACCCAGCTGAGTTCGCCGGCTAAGCTCCGGACATTGTAGACTAATCCCTGATGTCCCAGTCCTTTGCGAGCCACTTCCAGCAATTTACTGATTCGGTCTGAGTCGATGGAGACTTCCACCCCTCCAGGGAGGACCCGAAACAGGGCGCCAATCCATTTCACACATGGGCCACGTGTGGCCTTATGTAGTGCGACTCTGGCACCAAAGGCGCTCCAGAGCATCAAAATCTTGGCGATCAAGTGGCTGCGGTGTTCAATGGTCCCGCTAAGGACTGTAATGGGANGAGCATCAAAATCTTGGCGATCAAGTGGCTGCGGTGTTCAATGGTCCCGCTAAGGACTGTAATGGGATCATCAACGTAAATTTGTGTGCGGCCTTCCCATGGGCCCAGGATGGACTGGGTTGCTCGGCCCAGCCATGCCGATGCCCGGCCCCATAGAAGTGGTGCTGTGGCCAGCCCAAATGGGACGCCTCGGTAGACCAAGTATTGGTCGCCTTCCCCCCTGACCACTGCGAATCCTCTTTCTTGCTCATCAATGACCAGGTTCAGGAAGGCATCCGTGATGTCTGCAGAGAAATATTCGACATCCGGTCCATTGGCCTGGATGACAGGTCGGTGCCGCGAGGGAGGATAATCCTCTCCTGGGCCTGGGCCATTCCGTTGATGCCTGACCTTCTCATGTCTGCTATGAACCGGGTCTTGGTGGAGCCATCTGGCCGGGCCTTGACCAAAGTGGCTAGCTTTGTGCCTCTTGCCTCGGGCCAGCGTGCCAAAACCTCCTTCCAAGACCCAATGGTTTCCAGGTGTCCCTCCTGCTCCAACCTCATCAGCTCTTGGCTGGATTCTTGTTTATGATCCAAGAAGGACTTATAANCTTCCAAGACCCAATGGTTTCCAGGTGTCCCTCCTGCTCCAACCTCATCAGCTCTTGGCTGGATTCTTGTTTATGATCCAAGAAGGACTTATAATTACTTTCCACTTCCACCTGATCACCCCTCATTGCGAGGTACTCCGCGCTGTCACGTTGCGCTTTGGTGGGTGGAGATGGCGGGAAGATTCCCCTTGGTTTGATGGGCCGGAGAATTCCCAACGGTGTCTTCCCCGCAAACCATTCCGGGACGTCCACATCGACGTCTCCGGTATGTCGGGTCACTTCTTCCATGAGCTTCCACCTCCATTTCGTCGGCCCTTTTTGTTCCCAGTCGCTTTGCAGCTGCATCTCCTGCGCAAGGGCAGCGGCACCTATGACGCCCATCCTTTCCAAAACTGCCTGGGCGCGCGAAGCCTCTTCCGGCGTCATTTCAGCCCCGATCGTAGCTGCCAGGGCCTTGCCCTCGGGCATCCCTTTCAGGGCGTCATCCAACGCCTTGGAGGCCCTGGCCCCCCAGGCTTGCCAGCCTGGCGATTTTGCCACTGCCTTGCGCGGATTTCTCATACCACCGGGGTAGTCTTCATCTTCAGCCTCTCGGTTCTCTTTGGGTGACCGATTAGGCTCATGTCATTCCATGCCTTCTTCTTTCAATTCTTCTCTCACCAGTTTGTTCTGGTGCCTACCAATCTTCCTGTAGGTGGCCTTCGGCGGGCTGATCTGTGCTAGGCTCTGATCTCCTAGCCAGGTCACCCATGCCTCGGCCCAGGCTTCACACAGGCCGGTCGGGTACTCCGCAGCCTCTGCCGTCAGCCACACCTCACGGGATTCCTTGTATGACCAGACTCGGCCTTCAAGGATGGTGTGGGCATGCCGTGGGGCGTCTCCACACCTGCGCCCTTCAAACAACCACGGACAGTTTGTCAAAACTCCGGTGGTTTTCTTGAACGGGCCTCCGTAAGCGCATTGGTCCAGTATGACCAACCGGACCCCCGGCCTGCTTCTTAGCCTTCTGACCGATTTGAGTTCCCAGATGTATGACGGCTCCGGGTTTTCCAGGGAGAACCACTTGCCTTCTTCTAGCTGCTTTTCCCCCAAACTGACACACCGGTCGGCAATCCCATTGGCTTCGACTGTTTGCTCGTCTCCGAACCCTTCCGGCCGGCTGTCGGAGCGGAGAACTGCGACCGTGCCGTGCCGGTCCTTCCGCCTTGCCTTAGTGAAAGTCCGGCATGGCGGTGCCATGTGTCGCCAGTCCGGGGCTTCAGCATCCATCATTTCCAGGAACTCTCGGTCATCGGTTATATCGTGTCCATATTTCGTATCCTGAGGACGCCTTATCTGGACGCTTTCCCCTCCGATCCGGCCCACGGCTCTCGTGAGGCCGGCCTCTCCCGCGAAGAGTTCTTCGAAGGTGGCCTTGGTGCGCCCTGCGCTCTCTCCATGTTCCCCTTCTGGCTTCCGGGATGGAGTTGTCCCGGTGCCGGGGGCCGGGCTCCCGTGGCCCGGCTTTCCAAGGCGTCACGTGCTGCCTCCCTTCCCGCAGTCTTTTGCGGGGTGGGGGCCCAGGCACACTTGGCACACGTGCACCATGCCTTTGGGGCATACGCCCTTACATTCTCCGTTGTTGAATCCGAAACAAATGGGCTTCCCTTGGCGGTCCGTCATGAACCTCCCGCGCCCATCGCGCTTCGGACCTCGCCCTTTTCCTTTGGCTCCGGTCGGTGTGTTCCCACCCCCCTGGGCAGGCACTTCCGATGCCGCATTGCCTTTCCCTTCTCTGGCTTTCGCCAGCTGGGCTTTCAGTCGCTCCTTCTGCGACTTCTTGTTCCTCTTTGAGGCTCCTTTCGTGCCCGTGTGGTCGGTAGCCGATCCGGTCCCTCCCACTTGCTCCTTGTGACGGCCGCTGGTGCGGAAGAGAAGGGCCGGCTCTCTTACATGCCTATCCCAGAACTCGCGGTCCCGGGAGGCCACCCTGAACACTTCGTTCCAGGGCTGATCCGGGTCATAGTCATGTGTCAGACCACGGGCATACTTCTCCTCCAACTCACGTTTGAGTCGGACGAAGTGCTCCCCTCGGCAGCGATCTTCTGCCACTACCAGCAGATGCCAGGCTTGTGGGTAGCACACTACCAGGTCCCTGAAGGCGTCCTTATACGCCTCCATGGCCGCCACTGTGGCCACGGGCACTTTGTTTCCACCTACGTCCTTTTCCAGCATGAGCAACGTATTCTCATATACGCGCCATGAAGACAGCCATGCGTCATAGCTTGGCGGGCCCGGCACCTCCACCGCCTTGAAGGTGCCATCTGGCTGGAGGACGTGGTTGAGGAACTTCAGGGTCCTGGAGAATCTCCCCTGGAAATTCACGAAGATGGCGAAGTCTGCGTAGGGGGGTAACTCCAGATCCNAGCTCCGGGATTTCTCCCTCGTCCGCCTGGTCAAGGACCTGACTGTTTTTGACTTTCCTGGCCGGATTCGTCGCGGCCGGCGTCCCAGTCGGCGGGTTCGCTGTGCCTCCCCCGGGTGCTACCGTTGCTGGGCTCGGCTCAATCAGGGGATCTACCAATGGCCTCCCCAATTTCGCCAGCGCCACTTGGTAAAGCAACCCCACCTGGGCACCTTCCACAGCAGTGAATGCTCTGTCACCAGCTGGGATGTAATTGGCATCAGCTGGGTCGCCCACTGCTGGGGTAGGGACCCGCGCTGTGCGAAGACCCTGCCGGAGAGCCACCGGCGGGATGTAAGCCAACACTCGAAGATGGTCTACTCCACCCAGAGTTTGACTAAGGGCCTGCCAAACAGGCTCAGGAAGGCCAGACCACGCTCGAGCATGGGCTACCGAAGTGATAGCTTCCAGCTCGGCTGCTGTGATCAAAGTGCTCATGGGAAACACGTTAACTGCCCCCTTGACAGCTCACGGCTTTCCCCAGTGGTGGCCAATGCCTTGATCCATAATGGCCACCACAGTGAAATTCTTTAGTTAATTCCATCCCACCAAGCTAATACCGGGGACCATTGTTAGTCCATGCAAGGGTTGCATTACCCATACATATATACATATATACATATATACATATATACATATATACATATATACATATATACATATATACATATATATATATATACATATATACATATATAGACTTATACATTTATACATATCTACATATCTACATATCTACATGTATACATATATACATATCTACATATATACATATATACATATATACATATATACATATATACATATCTGCATATCTGCATATATATACATATATATACATATATATATCTATCTACATATATACATAGATACATATATATATATATATACATATATATATATATATGTACATATATATATATATATATATACATATATATATATATATACATAGATACATATATACATATACATATATATATATATCTACATATCTACATACATATACATATATCTATATATATATATATACATATATGCATGGATGTATGTATGCATGGATGTATGCATGTATATTTAAAGCACAACTTATTCATACATTAAAGGTTTTTTATCCAGTATGTTTTGTGCTTATGAGCAGCATGTACACCTGGAAAGATTCACAATGGAAAAAGTCCCCAAAGAGCTAAGAAAATAACATGGAAGGAACTAAATCAACAATTGCATAGTTCATGGAATGATTGCATGTGTTTCCGCTATGGGCATCCCCCAGCGTCGATGTTCACGATTTTGGGACCCCATATGATCCCATTGTCACCTTCAAAAATGACCCCCAAAAAAAAGGGGTGGTCCCCAATATTCTTCCACGTTCATTTCCTTACAGGGAATCTTGTTCCATGTGAGTCATCCTCCGTACATACACATATATACAACATGTTAGTATAACATGGAATTCTCAAAAGGTCCATGTTTCCCTGGGCCTTAGCCTAGCTGCTCCATGTTAATTGTCCCACCCCTACAAATTTACCACAAAATGACCACACAAATTCCCAATCTTGTCCTTGACGTGGACCAAAAACTTCGATTTTACATTGGTTAACACAGAACCCAGAAAGTTGTGTTCATTGTTTTTGTCTAATTATTGTCCATGTTATTCTGTGCGGGAGTAACTATCTGTATGTGCGTGTAGAGTTTGCAGGTTGGATTTTGGCGAGGTACATGCACGTGTCTGTTTGTATAGTGTGATGATATATGCGCGTGATTGCCTACAAGATATACATAATCATGTTCAGACACAGAATCATATTGCATGCATGCAATATATATTTGCATTGGGGCCCGCTTGCAGGAATCCTCCCCGTAGAATCTGTGTGATCGAACTCTCGATTCTCGGCAAGTCTCGAGAACTGATCTACAGACTACAACTCACAACTTGGTTAACTAGCGTCTGGGGATATAACTAACATGACATCATGAACTATATATTATATTACAGTACTATATATAGCAAGTGGCTTTATAACATGTTCATTTTGCAACAGAACTGCCATCCCAGTAGCCCAAGCCATCCGACGCTTCTGGCCATCATCGGAGACTCCCACAGCAAGCGATCCTGCGATCGCTGCCACCAACCTTGCGACGGTGCCCAGGGTAGGGGTGTAAAAACATGGCGTTTTAAACGCTGTACACCGGCGTCTTGGACCGGGACATGATATCATTCCAAATATTCATCCAAATTCAAAGCTAGAAACTGCAAACGATGGCCTCATCAGATATAGTATACATACAAAATAGACCAGGAACATTTGCAAATGCTATCCCTCACCCAAACGCAGTTTTCTTGGACCATCCAAACCGATCAATGTCGTCACAATGAAGACTTGCATGTAAGGAAAAAAATATGGGTATCATGGCCTCAGAATTCCATAGAATACTCTCAAGCTTTTTAAATTTTAGATGGCAATATAACATATTATATAATAATATATAATGCTATATAATGTAACTGTAATCGTCGCAAGTGCTATGCCCAACCTGAACGCAACAATTTTGAAGCATCCGTAAGCACCCGCGTGAATCGATGTTATCACTGAAGATATAGCAGATGTAGGAAACACGATGGAAATAATGCAGTCACAAAGTATATACCTTAGTACAAGGTAAGCTGGTTTAGTCACATCATGTTTTCCAAATCCATACAGTTTTCAGAAAGAAGCAAAGCCTTGGATAACGATATATAAAAAGATCTGCAAAAAAAACGCAAACGAGCAACTAAACCAAAGAATCGATGCGACCCCCCTCCAAATGTTTCTCGCAAGCTAATACAGACATTTATATACACTGAGCACAAATCGATGCGACTAAACCACTTGACTGTAGTACAAAAAAATCCTTCACAAATGCTATTCCCCCCAAACCCCGTGCGGGTCGACTTCCCCTATTTGACCTCTGCACCTAGCTCTGGTCTTCACAAGCAGTCGGTGCGACTACCCGATTTGCGAGTAACATGAGTGGCAAGAACAAACATGCTTTCAAAGACAAAGTACTCATCAATTCCAAAGTTAGAAGTTGGGCCAGACAAAGCAGCCTGGCTGTAGTAAAAGTAGATAAAAGTAAATGGTTTTAACCTGCAAGCCTAACCTATCCAAACATACCTAGGACCTCCAAAGTAACGTAAATTTACATGAGGTTAAGTTTCCGCCCTAAAACACAGGTTTACGAAAGATGCTCGTTTTGAAAAATATGCTCGTCACAGGTCTTTACAAGCTGTGATGTTGCACTTTTCTCTCGGAGTTGCATCGGGGTGTTCAAACAAACACTCATAGACGTGCCTGAGAAGTCCTTGGGGGCTAGTAACGTTTTTTTGGATTTGCGCCCGTTTGCGCTTTTTTGCGCCGATTTGCGCCCGTTTTGCACATTTTTTGCGCTACGTTTGCGAGCATTTGGGTCTTGAAAAAGGTGTTCATCCCTTTAATTGGCACCCATTTAATGCAAGCGGCCACAGCTCAGAAAAGGGTAGGAAGCAGGCTGAAGGGTTTTTTGAATTTGTTGTTATAGGCAAAAGTGCTCGATTTGCAGAATCTCGAGGCAGTTCACTTTCCGCGTGTTTGGGGATCCGAATGGTTCCGACCCGGGGAAAAAACTCAATGGGAAATGTGGATCCATTGGTCCTAGAAAATGAACCAGCAGATGCCAGCAGCTTGTGTGACTAGCCACAAGGAGAACGAAGATCTCTGCCCGCTTCGGGCTGAGACGTGGTCTCTGCAGTTGGTGCAGTCGCGGCAGGCGCATTCCTGCTGAGGATCTTGAAGGCACGGGCAGCCACAGAATCCCTCTTTCAAATGGTCCAAATAGATCCAAATAGTTGCGAGAATAAACACGATATCAGCGAACTCTCCTTTCCTAAAACGAAAAGAGAAATCTGAAAATCTGTCCAGCTGATTGCGGCCAGGTTTCTCTCTGTTGAGGAAACTTGCCTGCATGCCTCAGGCAACTACACCCAACAAGCTCTGAATAAATCTAGACCAACACTTGGCTATGGCTTTACTTCTACCTACTACCTCCTGCAAGTCTTTCATAATTAACTTCCAAGTACATCCTGTGAAATCTATGAAGTCCTATGCCTATTCCAAAACCTCATTGTCCTCTAGCTGCCTGTTGTGAATTCAGCTCCTATCCTTGGAGGATACCGGAGTTTCACACATGCATCGCACTCCTTGGCTCCACCACTTGATGTTGCTCATGCACCGAAGCAGCAGCCCATCAACCTTTCCCAAATTTCTTCGCATTTTGTGGTGATTCACCCCCTGATCTTGATGGTAAACTCATGTAAAATCCCATCAATATTCACCAGATCTTCAGGTCCCAGATGCTGCTTCTGCTGCCTTCCTTGATGGCCCAGACTTTGTGGGAGAAGGAGCTCAAGTAACAGAAAGCCACAGGGACCAGCCATGCAGTGAACCTGATTTCTCAGCAACAGACCATGAGGCGCCGGTTGCATCCATAAATGGGCAGACATTTTCAAGACTAAACATGATCTAGCCATCAAACATGGAATCTAACTTTAGAAACAGGGGTTCAACCCCACAACAAAAAAAGGGGTGTTCTTCAATTTGGGGATGGCCAATACCTAGGAGACTATCCGAACAGGGAGATGAACATGAAGCTACACCGGCCAACCCAAGGTTTGACCAAATAAAGTGGAGACCTGCATTTGACGGTGTCGGACCACCTTCGTCTTCCTGGAAAAGTGGTGCTGACTTCATGTTGAAAAAATTAGTAAATAATGTTGTTTCCAATGGAATGCATCAGCTTTCCCAACAGAGAAACACAGCGGGTTTCGATCCTGGCAAATGCAAAAGGACCTGCTTGTCTTGACAAACCTCGACGGGCCAGAAGTTTCCCAGAATGGCTGGAATCTCGACAGGCTTTTTGGATGTTCTGGCCCCTGACAGTGGGGAGTAGGGATCCGATTGCCACTGCTAGGCCTTGGAAAGTCGCATCAGAGTGGCATAGCACCTGGGGAGACTACCCACCAGGTCCTAGGCAGCTGACATCGCCAACGTATCCCCATGGTTCCCACAGATTTTTGTCACCTACCATGACATACAACTCAGTGGCGCATCCCACACCACCCCACAGCCCCACAAAACGTGGCAAGAGACAGGGCCAGCTTCACCCTCTCGGTCGATGTAAACACCTCCGAAGAAATTTCGTGGGGTTGGCAACGGTTCCCATCGAGGATTCTGAATTACAGTACCCTCTGGTAATTTAAGCCATGGAAAATGGCCCAAAAAGATGATAGAAATGGTGATTTCCCTATTAAAGATGGTGATTTTCCATGGCTATGTTAAATAACCAGAGGGTAATTGCTTAACCCTCCATCAAATCACACAGTGTAACCCTGTGTAAAACCATCAGTCAACTGCTATTATTGGCGTTTCTTGACTGGAAAACACAATCCGGGACTAGTTATAGTTCTCTCAATATGCAGCTGACGGCAACGAAAAGTACTTCCCAAGGGCCCCCCAAACAAGGTGCCTGAATGGTTAAACATATCTGGCTCCAAGAACATGGCTACAAAAGTTACAAAAAGCCTACCAAAACTGAGAGTCGACAGCAGAAAGAGATCGACTATGGTCGAAAGTCCGTTTTTTGCGGTTTGATTTTGACATATTTTGACTAGCATGATGCCTCAAAAATACTAAATGGTCTCACTTTAATAACACTTCCGTCTCACAGCTGTGGTTCCAGAAGTTGATGTCCCCACGGTTTTCCCCTGGATTCAATTGTATAGCAGGGGAATCTGCATATAAAAATACCCCCTTTAGCCAGTGCAATCCGCCTGATTCCATGGCACATGGAGGTGCCTTTTTGAAATTCGCAGATCAAAAATCACCACGCCAGGGTTTCATAGATGGTAGTTGAATCAAGATGTATTTCTATGAATCTACCTTCAGCGTTGCTCACCACAATTTAACATCAAATATTACAGAATCCTCTCAGACCAAGACACATAGGAGCCAGTTAGCGCCTCCCAGGTTCCCAAATACCTCGCGGGGAAGGGAAAATTTGTCAATAAGATGAAAGGAAACTGATTATATAGTGGAAAATGGAGAGTGAACAAATTTGGAAAAGTGACTAATCCCGATCACAAAAACAAAAAGAGAACATCTGTTTATAGTAATTAATGGCTACAACAATGGCAATGGAAAAAATAAACAGCAACAGCAAACACAATGGGAATACGCGCACCTGCATATACAAATACATATGTGTATATATGTATGTATGTATGTATGTATGTATGTATGTATGTATGTATGTATGTATGTATGTATGTATGTATGTATGTATGTATGTATGTATGTATGTATGTATGTATGTATACCCACAAAGATGCATGGAATAAAATGGGATTGCATGCAGTACATGTATATGTAACATTATATAACAAGCTATATAATTGCATTTGGATTGTCTTCAATCAGAAATATCATAAAGCCCATGGTTTTTTGGGGGGGTGAGCAGCCAACAAACTCAGAGGCCTGCGCTCCCATCCAACTTCGAGAACCTCAGCGCACCGACTGGGCTGTGGCATAAGGTTTCACCAGTTTCATTCCTCCTCTGCACCTTAACCTTCCCCAAAAAAAGATTGTGAGAGCCTTAAACTTAATCCAGAAATCTTGTTACACACTGGCTGCATCAGGCTGCTTGATTCTGTGGCCTGGATTTCCTTCGGATTTCCTTCGAAGGGACTGTTCACAAGCCCCTTAGGATCAAACCAGGAAACTCTTGAAGCTTCAGGAAGTAGATTCTTTACGTCCCCATACGTGGGATAATGCAGGTTACCGGGCCCCCTTCCCAACCATACATCTTACATGCATCACCGAATTGATAGAAAGTTCCTTCCTGACCTTTTTCATGCTGGTTCCTGGTTGATGCGTGTTTTTCTATCCTGTCTTGTGGCCGGTCGCGAAAACAACTCACTGACTAACTGACTAAAAAACAAAACAACTAAGTAAGTAATAAACGAACTCACCTGCTAACTAACCAACAAATCAGCCAACTAACAAGCTAACCAAGCAACAAGTCGCAAACTAACCAACATCCGACTATCAGTTGTATCATCCCGTGACCTTGTAGACATCCTCATGGATCATCACCAGGAGTTCCAGGCAGAAGAAGAGCACGGCCAGAGCATGTGCTCCTGGGGCCATGGCGGCCATGGAATCTTAGCGTTGTTCTTGTTGCCCCCATGGGTGTTATAAATATGTATGTCATTTTTTTGTATCTATATATTACTATTCATGTGTTTTACCTTTTAATTATATCATCATCATTTGCATTCTTCTAAAAACTACTGTATATAGTTATATTCACGCCTTGTTGCTTTTTATATTCATGTGTTGATATCATTGTTAAGTATCAGCATCAGTTGTGTCCAAAAAATGTGTCCTGTTATTGTTTTTACTGGTTGATGGTACCTCCCATTTATTAAATTAACCAGTGCTGTACTGGTGGTTTGGGCCAATTTGGAATCCAGGGATTTCACCAGTTCACCGGATAGATTGGAGGGAGTTTGTTGCAGGAAATCGAGGTGCTCACCATGTTTCACCCCATCAAATGTGATGGCTTGCCTTTAAATTTTCCCCAAACCAAGTCCCCCTGAGGGGTTCCCGAAGACGATTTCCCAACATGTTGGAGCCCAAGCCCCTCTATATAAGGAGTTCCATGGCAAATTTCTGGGGTGAAAGTTCTGCATGTTTTATCGGGCAAAGGCCACTCCAGGAGTGAAATTACGCATGTAAAAAAGTTGAAGGCCTAGAGTGTCAGAAGCCCAACCAAGACTGAGAACCAACAAGGTTGTTCAAATGCTGCCTCTCTCTCTCTCTGAAGTCCCGTTGTGTTCCCATCTCTGAACATAAAACACCTCAAGTTTCTTTGACCCAGGCACTCAAAAGGATGAAGAAGATGAGGTAGCAAATCAGAGAGGTCCAGAAGGTAAAAAAAGTCCAGGCCTGTCTCATGATTTAGCCGTCAAATCATCTCAGAGGACCTGATTTCCCAGTTCCACTTTGAAATTTTAGATATTCATCAGGGTCGAGCCATCTGCAAACATTGGGATATGCAGGGAGGGCTGTTTGCTGACAACTGGAATTGAACATAATGGACGACCCCTGTGTGCCAAATCAAGCGCTCTCATACACATAAACACAGCCCTCCACAAATATGCTTCAGGAAAATCTAAAATATGCGCAAGGAAAACCTATAGTACACATAGACAATACAATATATGGTTTTCCCGTTTTCCCTAATTATATCTGATATGTAGTATACACATATATAACAGATTCATATGTATATATAATTATATATATATATATACCTGGACATCCAAAAGCTGCATTTTTTGGTCTCGACCGAAAAGTAGTGAACGATCAAAAATCGAACAAATGCTTATTTTGCCATCCGTCAATCAAATTTGATCCAATTTAGAAAGACCAAAAATATGACGCAAAATGACACAGAAAAGAAGTGAAAGACCAACTTGTAGACGCCAAAACTGTGTCATTGAATCCATCATTCCCAGCCAAAAAATTGTGTTTCAGGCTCGCACCCAAAAATCAACAAAGATCGAAAATTATGCAGCTCAAGGACTCTCCAGGTATATATATATATATGTATATATTTATATGTGTGTGTGTATGTATCATGAATAGTTTAGTTCATGTACGATCATAGCCATCAAATTAGAGTTAAATGATCCAATGAAACTATGATGAATCATAGCCACTATAATAGTTGGTTGGATTATACAACTTAATAGTATATCAGTATATCATAGTTATGTTATATCATGTATATGGAGGTTTCCTGAAATGGGGGTACCTCAAAATCATCCATTTTAATAGGATTTTCCCTTATAAACCATCCATTTTTGGGTATCCCCCATTTTAGGAAACCCCCATATAATGTTGGAACGAACTATATAGTAATACAATATAGTACAAACGTCTGCAGCCACACCTGGCCAAAGAAGTGAGCCTCCAAGGCAACATTGAAGGCCGTCAGAATCTCCACCTGCCGGTGAATTTGAAACGAAAAACGGCGTGAGAAAACGAGAATGAAATCAGAATTAGATGACAATGAGTGGTTCACTGGCGAGTTGCGTTGGTTCACATTTTTGCTACTAGCTCTGTGCTACTAGCTCTGTAGGTAGTCTCTGTTGCTTCGCAGCTTGCGTCATATGATATGCTTTCTAGCCTTCTACAGTAGGCTCTTTGACAATCAGAACCGCTGGAGCCAGTTTCACCCAGCCACTACAAGGGTGAGTTCCTTCTGCCATCGAGTATTGCAGAGCGAGCCAATGCTTAAGAACAGCAGCCATCCCTTAGCTATGGCTCTCTGGTGATTGGACGTGGCAGGTCTCAAAATGCCCATCTCCGATCGAAAACACTTCTATTATTTATGAGGAACTACTGCATGAATCTGCATGAGATATTAGAAGTGTATATTTTGATGAGCTTTCTCTCTCCAGGTCAGGTTGCCCGAGAGCAAGCCAGTTTCCACACATATGCCGCACTCACACATTTTTCTCACTGTTTGCTTTGGACACATGTCAGAAATGGGAGTTAGATAGTTAGTAGGGTCGTCGTCGTCGTCCTCCTCCTCCTCCTCTTCCTCCTCATCATCATCATCATCATCACCACTCCAAAGAGTTGAACGGATCAGCCAAATTAGCGACATTTAGCGACCAAGTACAGCATCAGCTGGTTCTGCGTATGTTGGATATGGATCTAGGAACTCAGGAATCCTCACAATGATGGGAAATGATCAGGAATCATGTACGCCTGGTAAGCCCAACAATGAAACCAGTCTGGAGGGACAGTCCAAATTCACTTGTTTTACCAATGGTCTTTCCTATGCCCCACCTGGTGAAATTTGGTAAATTGGGAATGGTCAAATACCCACTGCTCATCGGTTGAATTACCATCCCTGAATAATCTTGGATCATCTTGGATCGTTTTTGTTGTCTCAACTCTCATGGCGCTTCATCCTACTTGGTGCATCTCATCTAGAAAGTGGGTTGTGAATGCTTATAAGCATTTATAAGCCATTAATCGAGCAGGAGAGATTCTGTTGAGCTGGGATGTTTCATATGGTAGTTATACCCGCATACTAAGTGGGATGCAGCCACAACAGTACTCCCGCCACCGCCCGCCACGGCAACGGAGAGTTTCCGCAATGGAAGAGTAGCACAGAGCGTCACTCCTGACCGAGAATATTAAACATCCCCTCGAGAAACCATGGTTTAGTCGGGGATTGGAAAACATATTAGGGACCATACAAAGGGGGGGGTTAATATTAGGGGGAAGGGACTACAACTAATCATGCTAGCATATACTAGTCTAAGATGAAGCCAACAAACACAAGGCCGCTCCAAAAAAAAAGGGGAAAACGGAGAATGAGTATATAAACAATGATAAACGTAAAATTACAAAATGTTCCGCCTTGTGCCTATCACTGACCTGTCATGGGTTGCGGCAAACCCTGAAACATCTGCATGATTTCCGTGTGAGACATGTGCTCTGCACCTGCTTTGGGGGGGGAATGAAATATCATGAAATATCATGAAATATCATGTATTGTGGGGTGTGACTACTTTCAATGTTTTAGGATGTTTTGGGGGCAATTTGAGGCGCACAACTGCTCTGGATTTCGCCAGTCCACTAGTTGAAATTCTCAAACACCTGCCAGCCATTCGCTGAACATGAAGATTGGTAAAAATCAACCAGTGTTGAAGAACTGATCATTGAAGGGTCAAGACTGAGTATTTCACAACCCAGCAATTACAG
Source organism: Symbiodinium sp. clade C Y103 (assembly GCA_003297045.1). Lineage (NCBI taxonomy): Eukaryota > Dinophyceae > Suessiales > Symbiodiniaceae > Cladocopium > Cladocopium sp. clade C. Next base: position 222,167 of record BGPT01001029.1, read on the forward strand.
AGAACCAGCAGCTTGGGGGTACATCAGAGTCAGTCAAAGGGTGTCAGTTGGAATGTCGGTATAAACCTGGCACCTGAAGCATGAAAATGTTGATTTGTAGCAACCCAAAAAAATGCCGAGAAGTTGTTAACCTGGAAGTTAAGAAGAAAATGATCATCAAACTATATCAAACTACTATCCTGGTGGCACACTTTTCGACATCTATTTGAGGGTTGCTATAAAGTATCAAAACAAGAAAATGATGCCAGCAAGAACAGTCGAGATCCTAGCAACGAAACGGATGTCTATCCGACTTACCTGGGCCAATTCTCGGAAATGCCACCCATTTTAGAGGCTAAAAAACGCCCGATTTCTGAAACCAAGTTCGGAAAGCTCGCCTTGTCAAGTTCAAATATGAGGCCCCAACTTATTGGGGATCATTCTCATGAGAGAAAGAATTGGATTTTAGATGATTTTAGGGTGTCCGTGCCTGTTAGTTCAAGGCTGATTGCAAGAGTTTGTTGAACAATTTCATCAGATCAAGCATGATCATGATGCAAAAGGGATGAGCCCACGGAGATGTACGGAGATAGTCTCTGTATATATGATCAACAACCCTTACATACCCGCAAGCCAGCAGACAAAATGCCATGAACTCCTGCTTTACTCTGGTGGGGGGGCACAGACATGACTGACCTTGGGATCCCTGCAGAAAATGTGCATATGTCCGGGGTGGCAGGTCCATCGCAATGTTGTCCAAAAATCTACCCATTAGCTTCCACCAGTCAGCTTTTACCAGAAGAGAACACCCCAAATCTTACCCGCCTGAACCAGTATTGGTCATGTTCCCACATAGCAAGGTCTCTGCTGAAGACCTTCTGAAGTCCCAGTGTGCAAAGCACGCAGTTGCTTAGCAACAACCTGCAGAGCCCTCCACTGGAGCCAGTCGCATCCAGCGTGATTACAGGCACACAGTTCAACCCCAAGAACTGGCCATGTTGATGTTCGTAAGAAAAATCATGAATATATGAAACAATCATAAACAATCACCTTCCAAAGTTTCAAGTCGCCCAGTTCTTTGAGGGACTGCACAAAGCGTTGAGAAGGGGAAGGCCAAAGGTAAGCGGCTAAGATGGAGTGAAAAAGTTGGGTGCAGATTTGGGGCCCATGTAGGGAATCCAAAATGATGCGAACGGGATTGAGAGATCCAATGAACCAGGCATCAAAGATTGGACCGAAGTAGGGCATATCCGAAATATCGAAGTCTACGATCTTTTCAAAGTGCGCGTGTTTGTTTTAAAAATGGGAAACACTGGCATGCACGCAATTGTAGGAGAACTTACTATAACTTACCGACTGATCCGCAGATCTGCATCACTAAAACCATTCACGTATATAGAAGCCCGCAAGACAATATGCATTTTTCTCATTCGGCGTGGGTTGGGGTGAGGTGGGGCAATAACGTTCATGTCAACTTGAACATGAATGGCGCTTTCATGTTTGCATTGGGGTGGGGATGGGCTGGGGTGGGGTGGGGCAATAACGTCATGCTACGCTCTGGGGATCTTCTCTTGCACTTGCACGCACACGTCATGCTACGCTCTGGGGATCTTCTCTTAATTTCCAAAGCTGCTTTCGAAGTGCAGCGTTCCAACCGATGTCCAGCTTTGCCGCAACCGAGACATTTGCGCGTCATGCAAGTTTTTCAAAAATTGCTGNATGTCCAGCTTTGCCGCAACCGAGACATTTGCGCGTCATGCAAGTTTTTCAAAAATTGCTGCACATGCAACATGTAAAACTTTAGATCTGAATGCAAGAGCCAAATATTCGATACCTAGATTGTTAGTTCTGCGGTCCCTGAAACAAGCATGAAGATGAAAATATGTGTCTTATAAAACTGGAATCATGTGTTTGATGATGGGTGTTACAAAAACCTGTGAAAACACATGAAAAATGGACATGTAAATGGCTGCCGATCATGGCAAGCAGAAACACACATCCAAGCCGCAAATTTGCGGGTTTCTATATACGTGAAGCCTAAAACATGACCGGACCTTTCACGTCCACTCGAAGGTGCTTGCTTTCGTCCATTCAATCCGGATATCTTTTCACACACCACAAGCAGATAACTGACAAGGAAAAAGGACTGTGCTCCCAGAAAAGCCATCCAAATCAACAGAACATCAAAAAAAAACGTGAGCGTCGATTTTTCAAAGAACATCCGAAGCAAAAACAAAATTACTTTATATACTTCGTGTGATCCCCACCATGGCATATTTCCTGACATTCTGTCTGACAGCTACTCTGACATTCTATCTCACATATATTCCGACATTCTATCTGGCATTGTTCTGACATATACATATTCTGACATCCTATCTGGCATTTTATGACATTTCATCTGACATTCTATCTGGCATTCTATCTTGCATTTGATCTGACATTCTATTGGACATGCCATTTGACATTCTATCTGACATTCAGACTGACATTCAATCTGATATTCTACTTGGAATTCTATCTGTCGTTCAATCTGACATTCTATCTGACGTTTACAGTACCTGACGTTCTATCTGTCATTTATCTGGCATAGGCCCGGAGAGCTGGCGAGCGTGATAGAGTGGCTGTGTAAGAAGGCTTGCGCACAAGCTGGCGATGATATGTTGGCAAGCAAGCTGCCAAGTTAGTGAGGCAGTGTGTGCGTGTGTGTGTGGGTGTGTGGGTGTGAGGGTGTTGGTGTGTGGGTTTCCTGCCGGTGGGATGTCTTCTAGAGACATCTATATAGAGACCCTCACCTGGCGGGGAAAAAAAATGAAAAAAACACATTCATTGCGCAACTACAAGTCCAAGACGTACTTCAAGCATGCAGGAAGGTCCGTTTAGGGCAAGGGGTGTACAAATGTAAAGCAATGTATGTAATGAATATTCACGGCATTTCACAGCTATATAACAAAACAAAAGGTCGGAGGATGTCGGAGGCCTCCCCTGTCTTCCGTAGACAAAAACTCATGTTGAAACGGTAAACTTCCAGGTGCCAACACCGGTGATTGATCCAACAAAAATCCTGGCCAACTGGATCACCCAAGAGAGTCCCGACGGCCAGGTCTTGTGACTGTCTCCCGCCCTGCCCCATGTGAAGGCACGCTTTGATCTGCCATCGACGTTGCAAGAACACGCTTTCTTGCAGTTGCAGGTCGGTGATGTCGGTGAACCTAAGAGCGTCAGCTGCAAACAAGGTGAGGTGATTTCTTGAACGATGTAGAATATGCCGCTACACTCGCTACACATGTTTTTCAAAACTTATTCCAAAAGAACTGGTGTGAACTTGGATTATTGCGCTGACATGATGTCAGCTGAGGTTGGATGCCTGCGTCATTGGTTTTACTTTATTCGTGGTCAGCAATTGTTGTTTAGACACGTGCTGGCCTTGATACAATCTGAATTATGTCTGCATGTCTGTATGTTATATATATATATATATCATTATCCCATTTCAATCCCAAAAAAAATGTTCACCTCAATTCCAGCCCCCCTGTTTGACGCCCAAGTCCGGCACCAGCCATTGAGAGCAGCCCATGCACGCTCCAGTCGCTGCTCCATGGCGCAATCGGATTGTCCAATCCATTCGCTCGCTAAAACGAAGGGAAGTGAGTGAGGTATCCACCACTTCCGATACTTCCAGGGCTCAAACGGGAGGAAAGTTTTAGACGTGTTTTTAAGAAATGCCCTTCTATAAGAAGTGGGAAACAAGAACAAACAAACTGTCCTTGAAGTATTCTAGCAACGACGTGGATTTCAGAGTCCGGATTTTTCTGATGCAGTCCTGCTTTGACATCATGTTCCTTCCAAAAGCTTTTGCCATCTTTTCCAAGAAGGCTACCTGGTGCAGGGGGTTCATTCCATGAATTTTGAAGCACTTCATTTTGGCCCCAAAAATACAGCAAACCCTCATCTTTTGGCTCCTCTGCGGTTCCGCATGCATTTTTTTTGGTATGTTGTTTGTGAATTGTGCCTTGGAGCCACACAGTTGTACAAACATCCTCACTCCACCAAACTCCCCGATGATAAAGTAAGGACAAAGTTCCGAAACTGGATGCGTTTTAATTTAGATCAGAACCTTCTTTGTATCTTTGGATGCCTCCCAAAACTGGATTCGTGAATGGGGATGATCGAGTCGTGCCTCAGCTCCCTTGGATGACTTGGATGTGTATCCCAGAAATCATCAATGGTTGATGACTTCAGTAACTGAAATGAGCAGTGCCAAAAACCTATTGGAAAATCCCTTATAATGGTTGCTCAGTGAGGATTCACATAATTGATTATCATAATCCCCAGTAAATGGCTGCCAGTAACATCAGCCCACTACAATCGACCAACTGGGGTCTTGAAACTGCTCATATAAACACGCAATATACTCACTTGAAAATTAAAAAAAGAGAACAGTTCCCCCTTCTGAAATATCCCATATATCATGTTGCTGGTTACATGTTCCATTATAATCCCGCAAAGTGGTCAACATGGTGACAAATCCCCCAAAACTTTGTTGGTGGACATGACCATCCCCGTCGCAACTGGCCAGGCTGCTATCCATGCCACCGCTACAAGCACCACGGTGCTCCATGCACGATAGGGCGCGAAGCGCCACCTTTCGGCATCTTTTTGGGGGTTGCTATAGTCGGTCGCATCTAGCGGGACAACCTGAAATGGATGATATATGGATGATTCATTGGGATAGCACAGTGGATGGTCTCATGGATGAGTCTGGTTGATATACCCTCCAGGAATTTAACATAGCTGTGGAAAGCGGCCTCTCTGTGTAGTTCGATTCATCACCTATCAAAAATGGCGCTTCTTCCCTAACATTACCAAAGGGTGAAACCACAAATCCTAGTCCTTCTCTCAGTCTTGCGGTGGCTCACATGAACCATCCCCAAAACCTTTGCGCCGTCCCATCCTATGGATGAATCTGGCCATTTGTTTCCCAATCCAAGGGTCTTCTAAGAGTTCGTGGCTCGCAGCTTTTTCCATGTTGGCGATCATGCCTGGCGTCAATGGAGAAAATCACTAGTTTACCAGTAATTATAGAGGTTTCATCTATATAAATATTCCCATCATCCAATTCTGTGAGCGATTTGTTGAGATACATCGGTACTATCTGCACATCTACACCTAACGAATAAGTTTATCATATCTAAATCAATGTTGTTCCTTGTTGTTTTTCCCACCCGTGGCCCATTGGTATCTACGGATTAAAAACCTCATCAAAATAGCTGGTAGTTATGGACTTTCATCGCGCTAAATATGGTCCCATGGGTATTGACGAATCCCCCACATGTCATCATGGGATGTTCTGGCTGAAATTCCTCCATGCTCCATTGACGAACTCACTGGGCTACATGGATATTTTGATGGGTGATCTGATGATCCTCCAGCACGCCATGTTGGATAACCAAAATTGGTCTTGAACCCCATACTGATTGGTTTAGTCATGGACTAGACGTGGTCAAACCGCCATATTTTGCCGCAAGCACCGTTTCTTATTGCTTAAATTTGGTTTGTTACCATAATGTTTGTTGGTTAGTTCGATCACCATTTAAATCCCAATCCTCATGGGAAAATGCACACCGTGCCCCTTCCTATGCAACCTGCCCATAGCCACAACTAGCATTGTGGACGTCGCCTACGCCGCATGCATCCTTCTCGCCAAGCACGGATTCCTGATTTGTTCGGAGTGGCGCGTTGATGGTTAGTCTCACATATATATATATATACTAAACAATATGTTATGTGTTTTTTTCTGGGCTAATCTCCTTGCCCATTTGCAGCAAAATGTTAAAATATTAATTAAGCGACCCACAAAGTTTCCTCATGTTCATCCATTACATCCAGCACCGGGGGGGTTGCCGGTGGCGATTTTGATCAACATGTCTCCTGTCAATCCAAGAGGAAGATCATAGCCATGACATGCGTATGATTATGTGTTTGTTTCTGAATCAAGTTGTGCATCTCACCTGATATGTATATGCATATATATATATATACAGTTTTCTATATATATATATAAGACTATAAAAATTGTAGAATATACAGTATGTCTTACATGTGTGTGTGTGCTTCCTGGTGTGCAAATGTATGTGCGGCTATTTGCACGCACGGGTAAAGGAATAATACAACATCTATGTATATATGTCTATATAATACAGTATGTTGTATATGCGGACAGGAATGAATGCACACATGAAATCGGAGGTGGAACGCGATATAAATATACCACGCACATTGCACATACACGCGCACGCACACATACTATGTACTTTTATGGGTGTAGCATAGACAATAACAGATACAAAAGCAAATATTAGATTCAATGCAGATATAGATGTGAATATATCGAGGTCTATGTATTAATATATGCATATGTATGTATGTATATATGTATATATATTGATGATGATGATGATGATGATGATGATGATGATGATGATGATGATGATGATGATGATGATGATGATGATGATGATGATGATAAATTGCTATACTATAGCCATGAACACCATCCATGGACTTCTGACAGCACGCCGAGTATCTGCTGGATAGACGCCGACATCCTTTAAAGCCTGGCGACAAGGGATGCTGATCCTGGAACTGTGCCGGAACGCATACCTGACTTACGAGCAAATATATAGAGAAAGGGGGCGTTTTCCTGCACAGCGTCCATAGAATTCCAGGATTGGAACCTGGCTGACTTGAAATCTTGGAAACATGAGCCACACGAATGGATCAAGCTATATCAAGCTGGCTCGATTTTGTTTTTGATCTGGGATTTGTAGAGCCTCTGTCAACTCAACCCGGCTGCCTTTCAAATCCTGAAATGTGGATTTTGGAATAGATCGATTATATACATACGCATGGAGTTTCCATTGCCAACCTCTCATTATTTCGGGGGAACCCCTAGAAAGACTGATTGGGTCCACACGCAGACACACACACACACCCCTCTAGTTTTGAAAAGAAGGTGGTCACAGGGTCAGCACTGATGGCATTTTTTGTCGCTCAACCAGGTCCGGAGTCTGATGGAAACGACTCAAGCTATAACACCATGCCTAGCTCAAACAATGATCTGACTGTACTGTACTACTAAATTCATCTAAATTCGACACAGAACCGAAAAAATTCGGTCGGAAGAATACATGAGATGCGGATATGTACGCGCGCGCGCGTGTGTGTGTGTGTGTAGATGCTATTCATATATTCATGCATTATGTTCGACATACATGTATGCACGTGTATACTAACTTCTGTATTTATCTATGTACCTAGCTAGCTATCCAATCTAATCCAATCTAATCCAATCTAATCTAACTCAATCTAATCGAATCTAATCCAATCTAATAATCGAATCTATCTATCCATAGTTTTTTACATACATGCACGGATATATGTGATTCCCCTCCAATTAATTATACATGTTTCTCTCCATCACCCGATCAGAAGCCAAATTGCCTTCCGAAGCGTTCGCGCCCTTCGCACTCTTCGGAGCAAGAGGCCTAGTGATCGGCAGCCGTCATGGCAGATTCCGAAAACCAATGGTTTGGTGTCATCAAGAACGATCCGTCTCCATAATTTGGCTTCATTGACAAATCTGAAACAGTCATCTCAGATCACTTTGGGGATCTGGTAATTACACATAGCTATGAGAAAAAAGACGCAATTGTTCTTAGATAAATCATCTGCAAATGGACCATCGGCAAACTGTTGGTCATTACGGGCGGGATCCGTAACGGTGAGGCCGTTGAGTGGCTATAGTTGGAACCACCAGCCCTTTCCGCTTCAAATATAGGGGGTTCCTCCATGTTCTTCCCCTCAAGATGAGGAAAAAAAAAAAGTGGAAAGGCCTTGGAATGATGATTTCACCATTTGTGGATGCGAGAGTCCTCTTGTGGATGATGCTTTCATCATTTCCAGCTTTCAACATTTCTGTTTGGGTGTTCTCGCATGCTGGATTTGGATGGCCCCATGGATCAAGTGTCAACATCCGCAGCTATTGGGTCAAGCAACTGCCTCCAGCAACCCTCAGCACGGGCGGTTGAGTGCTGACCTGCTACACCTTTGAGTGAATCTCTGCACATGGGGAACCCTTCGATTCATGGGCTGTTTGAATTCAGGCCAAAAGAAGATCAAAAGTGTTTCTTACTTCAGGCTCAGATCAATACCCCTTCCAAGACAGTGGACCATCAGCTGCTGCCTTCCACAACACAACAGGAACGAAGGCATGGTTGATACATGTTGATACATGTTGATACTCAAACTTCAAAAAACGAGAAACTCTCGATTTTTGTTGACAAAGAACAGTGCTACTAAGTACTAATATCATCTAATATCAATAAGTCAATGGCATTAAAACCAACTTCGGGGGCCCAAGATGTTCCAGGGACTCCCATCCCCACACCAAGGCGCGCCAAAGATGCACCCGTCCTTCCTGGCTGGAGCCTCTGGTGCCTCTGGTGCCTCGGCACCTGGCACCGAGGAGCCCGGTGAAAGTTTAGAGAATTGTAGGGATCACCACAGGGAAATCCCAAGCGGGATGGACAAATATCACCAGCCAACAACCCCCACCCCCTTGAAATGGGTATCCAAAAAGTGGGGCAAATACCATTTGGAAATCAGCTCCATGTAGTCAGCTCCATGGCCGGAAGATCTTCCATTTGTATTTTTACCAGCGAACAAAACCCCCCATTTACCCTCTGGTTATTTAACATAGCCATGGAAAATTGTGAATTTTGCATGATTTTCCCTTAAAAACTCCATGTATAGGGGATTCTCCATGGCTATGTTAAATAACCAGAGGGTAGATTATGATGGAAAAAAGAACTCGTAGAAAATTGGAGAACAACTATTCATTGGGGAAGGGTTTTCAATGATGGGATCGGGAGGCCCTGGCACCAAATGGTCATCCCACCATGTAGCACTGGAAGTTATGTTATTAGCAAATGACAAATTCCCGTGAATGATGGTGTGACTATCCCGAAATATAGGTATATCATGGTATATCATGGTATCTCAGCCAAAAAGTGTGTTCTTGTTATATCCTTTCGAATCCAAAGCAATTCCCCCGCATTCTGATGTTCTTGTGGTTTTCTACCTTTTTTGGAGCTGCCAAATCATCAATTAAATCATACGAAGAAGTGGCTGGCTATCCCGGAATCGACTCAGATTGAGATTGTGAGTAGACTATGCTGAGTGGACTTGGCTTGGTGGGCCTAGGGGCTATTCCCATAAAATATGATTTTACATGCCATATACTATTACATAGATATACATATGTATATATATATATATATTTAATATATACACACCTAGATGTAGACCTACATATACAATCATATAGTAATTTATATAGATATCTGGAGCCACTCTCAATGATAATACATAATAATCATCTTCGATTTCATAGTAATTGATATGAAACGTTTGAAACATGTGGCACCTGTTGCTGCTCCACTTGGGCCAAAGTCGGCGCCCGGCTTCTGGCCCGCAAGGCCCGCAGGGTGCCATGGCCAAACCTTGGCCCGTTCCGGGAACTGACGGAAGATAGTTGCGCCCGTATTTCCTGAGGATTTCATGAATGATATTCAAAACGGGGTCAACTATCCAAAAATTGTGATTGGATATGCATGTATAAAATTGGATTTTATAGGATTCGAGGCGATTTCATGGGAATATCATGCGGATATCATGTGGATGCCATGGGGATATATACGTATACAATATCTGATCATATGATGTTATATAATGGGATATAATGGGGATATTATTTCATGGATGTATAGTGGGTTTTAACAACTAATTATGGCATCCCAATGGGGGGAAAACTCATCGCTAAGTTTGTGTATTTCACTAGGATAACTTGCTCTATGGTTGGACTAGTTGGAGGGGTTATAAATCAACTTTTAGCTTGTGGGCATTACCTTGCAGTAGCTGGAGAATTAAGCCCGAGATCTGCGGAAAATCCAACAAGCTTCTCCACCCACAAAAGGAGAACCTTTATATAACTCTGGCTGAGGTAAGGTTTGCGATTTCAGCCCATTTCCAAGATATAGGAAAGTCAATGGATAAAGGGGTGCAATAAATATCTTGAGCCATACCCTTATTGTAGCCACTTGAATGATCATGGGTGCCATAGACTGGGAGCGTGCCCCTGAATTTCAGGCATCGCCACATACCGCCACATGTTCATGAACATTGCCTGGTTGCTTTGACCTCCATCCTGGAAAAACAAGCTGCAAGAAATAAAATTGCAAATGAATTCGTTGAATCCATCACAGATTCAAATCCCAAAAGGGCAACATAGTGTAACAAATCTTAAATCCATCCTCCATCACATGTCATGCTGTTGTTCCCCCAAAACTATCCAAAACTACTGTAACCCTTCCAGCTTGGCCCACGACCATGGCGGCTCAGTCACGCCTGATCTCCCCGGTCATCAAACGTGGCTGGTTGGAAAATCTCCGAATGAAATGGGAGTTTTGTGCTGGGGATATCAGCTATAATGGAGGTGCCAATGGAAAATCCCCTATATATGATGCTGGAAATAGGGAAAAGACTATAAATGATAGATGTTTAATTGCCACGTCTGATGACACCGGAGGATATCAAACATTTAGTGTTCTCCCCGGATCAACAAACCTCGGGGCTGTCTAATCGTGGGGCTACCATTTTAGTAGCCCCAATCACTTCCAGAAGGGATGACCCCGGATGACAGCCCGGGATTTCAACGTTAAAACTTGGGGAATCCAACCAATGAATATCGGATTCCACTGCTTGATCCTTCATTCTGCACATTTTGCATGTCTCACCTGTTCTTCCTCGGCCCAGAGACCTTCACATTTTTCCTTGATATGTTTTGTGAATGTCGGATTTACTGCCGCAAATGGATTCACGGCAACATCTAGAGGAAACCATTGCTTTGATCCCAATATGTGGCTTCAACCCTCAATTTCACCCAGACAATTTGGAGCTGCTATGGATGATATGGCTACTATTCCCTGGGTTTTCCCATTTTCCGGCTCCAAGAAGAGCCCGCAGCCTGCCATAGCAGCCATAGCTGCGCCTGGCCAACGAACAATAGGACATCAGGCGTTTGTTTGTCTTGAAAAGTGTCACAAGTGATTAAAACAAAAACATGTAAAAATCATTATATCTATAATATACTGTAACCATGACAATAGTAATAGCAAGAATTGAAGAATATTGTCTTTAAGAAATATTAATAATGCGGTAAAAATGAACATAAGTAGTGGTAATACTAGTAACATGTAATAACAATGATTGTGGACCTCAAGTATGCGCTTAAGCCATCTGAAGCCAGCTAAATTCGTTTGGGAATCTCTAGATGTTTCCCTTCAAAAAATTGGGAAAAATTGATTTGTAAAATGAATTTGCCGCCCTTTCCTCCTGACCCTGACTTATACAGATTGCAACTCCGAACTCTGCTGCTGTTGGTGTCATCCCAGGTGGAAACGAAAAAAGTAGTAATGTGATGTGGGTAAAACAATAATAAACCATCCCCCAAATCACCATAAATGGGTGGTATAAACCATTCCCAAATGGGTGGTTTATTATTGTTTTACCCACATTAGATTGAAACCTCCCAACAGCGTATCACCAATTTTGCTGCGCATCGCCATGCTGATTGGCTAAAATCCCAGTCTTGCAGCAACCCCCTGGCCTCTCAGGCCGCGGGGACTCGATCCGGAGTCCCAATTGATCCAAATGGGGCCAGCACTGGTTGGATAGGAAAAGGATGAAGGGCGATCAAAAATGATGGACTTGGGGGAAAAATGGTGGGAAATGGTGAGAAATATTGAAAACTGACGGAAGGTGATGGAACATGATGGTAGAAAATAGTAGAAGATGGTAGAACATTTAGAGCAAAGGAATGATTCAATCCACAATAACGTCCTGATGGATGCCATAGTGAACTAGTCATGCCTCAAACTCTGATAAGACTCCAAACGCTGCAAGGACTATCATACGTAACCAATCAACAATGACATTCGGCAAGTTCCTGCAGAAGCCCCCCAGAAAGACAAACGCGGAACGAGCAACAGCATGACTACCTTTATCAATTAACTGAAGGCTCTTGAGCCATTGTACTTTTTTTCTCCCAAAAGGCCATTCTCACCATACCTCACAATTACAAAATGTGGCTCAAGAAAAGGGTGGTGAATCATGCACTATCAACCCGTTTGTATTGCATCTGGATGGCACAGATATATCATAGGACTTCCTCTGGACAGCTTCCTTTAACCTCAATCAGTTTCGCATAATCCTCCATTTACATCTACTTACACCTAGTTTGCATCTTCGCCGCGCCCCATGTGTCTTGTTCCAAAGAGCCAAGAGAATATCCACCACCCAAGAAGAGGCTACGGGTCTAAACTCTGGTACCCTGGTGAACATCAAGATAGGTGGCAAATGGATCTTTAACCGACCCATCCCTAACCATCATGATTCGTCATTTTTCTTCATCATCATCATCATCATCATCATCCCTCGAAAAGGTCTTAGCCCCGCACACTAAGCCCTGTTCGTGTCAAGATGTGCCAAGATGTGCCAAGGGCCCAACATGCTGGACATGCTGTTGCAGAAGAACGCGGCACGGCCGCTTTCCGCTTCCGCGATCCACCTGGGCAGCGAAAAGGGACACGCTCCAGGAGGCCTTGGAACATAGAGATGACATGAGATGACCAGGAAAGATATGGGGAATGTAGGGAGTTAGGCAGTGAACAAAAAGTATATTGAATGATAAGCAACAAGAAGTACTGTATAGGAATTAAATGTAACTAGCAACATGCGAGCGAGCCACTATAATGGGTATTGACAAATGGATTTTCTTCACGAAAGGTCCGGACTTGATCAGCAAAATACCGCAAATTGATGCCAACCGCCAACCAGAATCAGGAGTTGCCGGGTTGCAAGACCTCGTATCTGAGATTCTTTGGAATCCCTGCTGGGCATTCAACACATTCATTTTCAGTATGACTCATCAAAATGGAGACGCAACCAACGTAAGAATAAACAACTAAAAAACAGCAATTACGAGCTCGAACGAGGATGGAACCTGCCTAGCCAGCGATGTTCGGGCTCTTGATGGCTCTTGTCATGTCATGTACCGCCAAAAGTATTTCTCAGGGCTTCATGGAAGTCTATGGGAGCTCGACCTGGGGAACATCTGTCATTCCTCCAATGATACAATGCATGAAGATCGCAAACATGTTGATATCCAGGATGTTCGGATTTGATCGAATATCTTTCGACGTGTCCTGTTAGTGCTGGCAAGTGTGCAGACCAATGCTCAGGGGCATCTGTCGCAAAAGTCACAAGCCATCGGAAGCGTTACCAAGATCCCCAGATATCTCAGGTACAGAATTGTGGCATTCGAAATGATAGCTGAACCGTAATTGGTTGAAACAGCACGAATCAAGTGCTGGCAGGCAAATTCCCAAGATTTCGCTTTTGAATTCCCTCAACATCCCAAAGGGTTTGATTCGAAGATGAAACCTTCGCAATTGGTTGGGCAGATCCAGCCTTTCCAGTAGCTGTTCCCTTCAACCCACTGACGCTAACCTGTGGAGTCTCCCATGTTACCCGGGCCCTGCACTGCTCCAACATCATCTCTTGCGCGCGCGGATCGGGATCGATGCCGTTCTCAGCGAACGAAACAGCTCCACGGCTGCACTCTCCCAAACCCTTGTGGGAGTTCAATGAACAAGATTGGGTTGAAAACCGAGAAGTAGCCGAGAAAACCAACACACATTGAGTGTAGATCCAAAATCTGTGGGTTTACACATCAACAGTTTTTTTGGCTTTAAACTATGACCAAATGTGTTCCCGGCCAAAATGGGGGATTCGGCCATCATCGCCAGTACCTGGTGGTGAGCTGAGTGCTGCACCAGCATGCCCTCCATGTAGTCCTTGAACCTCGAAGCCATCTTCGGAAAGTAAACCAATTGGGGGGTATCATTAATGGGTATAACTATTGTAATAACATGTAATATATAATATTATATATAATATCATATATATATATATATATATATTCACATGGTAACAACTATAATATGTAGACCTAGTTTGAACCCTCCAAGCAGAATCAAAAAAAAAAGCCCTTTGCTCCACCGCTCTTCTGGGCTCCCTGACTTGGTGAAGTTCACGGGCCGGCCTTCGGCATCCAAATGCTCACCTGGTTCTGAGGTGCAAAAATGCTGGGCCAGGGGCCATCCAATCCTTTGAGTTACGTGGGAAATTGATGGAAATTGATGAAGATTGGGGATATCTAAGTGGATATTTGAGGATCCTCAAGCCGTTTTGAAGCATTTTTTGGAACGAAAAAAGTAGGTGACAGATTTGACCCAACCAGAACAGCCATTTGTCTGGCCTTGGAAGGCACTATGGATTGCAGGATTTGGGGGTTGCTCCTGTCTATATACGCAGCCCAACAAATCCAAAAGTAGACGGTCCCAGCAACCCAATTGGGTGTCACGTTACATCATCCAAAATAGATCCAAAGAAGGGCAAGCTGCATGCTCAACTTCACGAACACCAAGTGGAGAGGGTTCATTGTTGAGTTGTCGTCATTACAAGATAATAATTGGAGATTAGTCACTTAGTCCAGGTCACCTGGGGTGAACCAACCCACTTTAACCCACTTACCAACTGGGGTGATCCACCAAGTAGGCACCACCAGCTCCAACCCTTTCCCTTGACAGTTGCAAAGCCCAGCGGCGGAAGTGGTTCCGGTATTTCTCCTCCACCTGGGAACTGCTGTGCTGCAAAATCATGGGGTCTCCTCTTGGGGAGTGGGCCAATCCTCCAGTCAGGTGGCCCCCCAAATAATGTTGGGGCAAATCTTAAGGTCGAATCTTAAGGTCGAATCTTAACAACCCACAACCACGTTTTTCCGAGGCGAAAAAAAGCACCATCTAAATTTTCCGAAACAAAGTGAGTTATCTAGACGCAGCCTCTGCAACTAGCCCCACTAGCCGCACAGAGATCACCACACCTTGTCGCGATCTGCATCCTGGAAATTGGGCCCCAGGACTGTGGAACCTGGGAATTGGAAATCCTCGAATATTGGATTTGCTTATGGATTTTTATGGATTTTTCCCAAGGATGTTCTGTCCACTTCCAGTGCCAGGGGTGTTCCCAAATCGTTTTTTCCCCTCCACGCTACCAAATGAGATGACCAAAGGTCGAATTTCAACTTGCATTACGTTAAAAAAATGAAGCAATTCTCAATGTGATACTTTGAGGAATAAAATCTGTGGGCCGAATGATTTCCGGTGAATAGAACATAATAGAACCAGTTTCAAAGCTCGGGATGTCCATGAATCGCCATGATGTGACGGTGTTTTGCGAAAATCGAGAAAATCCTCTTCCAAAACCCCGGCCCGGCCCGGTCTTTCTTGGAGCCTCCCATTGCTGGCATGTTGGGTGTTTCTCCCACCAGATTTATCGTGATCAGTCTTTGATACCCTGCCGAAAATGTTGACTCTTGGCTCTTGGCTGGTTTGGTCAACACCAAGGTTTAGCCAGGCACCAGTTCTCCCCATTTTCGGCCTTGGACCCTTTGCCATAGTGGAGCATGGCCTTGGATATCGATGATGTGAGGATAAAATGCACCCAAAGAATTTCTAAGAAGCACCCAAAGCATGTAAAATATTCATAGATTCTCCGAGATATCTCAGCCAAACCGGGTCTTCTTTTCGAGAATGTACGTGTTTAAAACAAATTGACCATGCGTTCTAGTTGGTCCTCTCTGTTAGTTCCCCATTCTTGTCGATTGACAACCCCATGTTTGTAGATCTGCAGCATACACTTCTGGCATCCCAAACGATCTTCTGATTCAGCTTGATGAGCTCTTGCCTCGGTCCATATATTACGGGGATTTCTTGATGTTTCCTGTAAGAAGCACGTGCACCGCGGAGCAGCAGAGCTGTGTTGGTCCATTGGTTGTAAGCATTGCTTTTCTGATGTTTGACAGGAATCCCAAAAAAAAATCCACAAACACATCTTGGAAAATGATTCGAATGATCAGTAATGATCTACGAATGATCTCACCGTTCAACAATATCTACTGTGGTCTTAAACTCGGTGCAAACGGCGCGTTCTCCATGTCCAGGTCTGCAGCTAGTGGGCGATGCTCCACTTAGGATTCTTCCCCGCATGTCCAAGAGTCTGGGCGCAAAACTACTTAGGATTTGATATATGCAAAGCGATGCTTTAAATCACCCCCCCTCCCAAAAAAAAGGTCACCAGTTGATTGGTCTGATGGCACCATCCCTGCTTCCCCTGATGAAATCCCCAACTTTCCATGGCAATTTCACGGACGATCTCAGGGTCCAACTCTTCCAGGAGATCGTTCTTGTTGAGATCCTCTCAGCGTTTCAGGGCCCCGCAAGGGTGAAACAACTGCTGTGATCCATGGTGATGTGACTGGTGATGTCAGAAGATGTCAGAAGATGTCAGCATCTTCTTGTGGAACTTCGATGATCAACTTCCATGATCATGTCGAGATGTGTTTGGCATTGAAGTGTCTCGCCCAAGTTCCACTTGGCACTCCAACATGGTGATACTCGTCGTTCTTGGGGTTGGGAGGGTTGGGCGGGGTGGGCGGGGTGAGATGCACAAAGTCGACCCAAACCATATGTATCCCATGCTGCTTTGGACTTGTTCCCAAGAGGGTAGGTATAGAAAACAAGTAATTACACTACACGGCCCTATCAGTTGCAGTTGTTCCATCTGAATGCAAGGTGTCTGTGTCCACATGTGCGTCTATTTATGTGTATATATATATATGTGTGTGTGTGTGTGTAAATATAGACATACAATTTTCCACATTCCGATATCTCGGATGATCAGTTTGGAACTCTGGTTACCACCCAGTGAGGGAACATACTAACGTCCCGCCAAAGTGCGATTCTCAGATTGCAAAAATGCCTTCCAATCCCAAGATCTATATAATTCAACCCCAAAAAAAATGAAGCACAATCCATGAAAGGTTTGCCACAATAATGGCAGGAAACTGTCATTTTGTGGACTTTGTTGTGTCAAAATGCTCATGTTTCACCTTTTGCATCTCCTGGAGGCGAAAGAGTTCACGGATGAGCCTTGGTGCAGCGGAGATCCAAGGGGAGGGGCCCCTGCGCAATAGGATCCATCCCCAAATTTGCCATAAATCGGTGGATGTTTGTGGATGGTTGTACCATCAAATATGAGTGGTGTATGACATTGCTTTACAAGCATTATCAAAGAACTCTGCTTCTTTGCCTGCTGCACATCCATGATACCTAAGTACATGTTGTACACGTAGCCTAGCCATAGAGAGAGAGGGTGTGTATGTGAGGGGTGCACTTGCCTGTCTGCATGCGTAAGTTCTGTGAACATTTGCGCATGCCTACAGCTTTGCAGGCTTTAACAAAGGGCTGGAACCAGATATCCGCTCCTGCCTTTACAGAAAAACTGATTGGAAACATAATTTGCCTGTTGAAACGGGCTCTTGTTTTGTTCCATCTTGAATTTTGGGGTTGCATTCTTACGAAGGCTGTTCAATCTGCAAACATACTTTCCACTTGTTTGATCTTTGTGGGCTGTGTCCTCCAGGTTCATTGATCCAAGGTCGTGATGATCAACACGGTCTTGTTCAAAAATTGGTTGCACCAAAAACAGTAAATTAACAGTTCGACTGTGGCATTTATCGGGGTTGGAAGATTAAGTTCCACTAAAAATTGCTAATTGTCAAGGTCTCTGTAGGGCCCATCCGAAAGTGACAAAGGGAGTCCCCCACACCTTTATACATGTCCAACGTGCCACATCCCAGACCAGCACAGCTTTTGGACTGCCACAGCTCTGTTGGACATTTCTGCCCCAAGTTATCAATTCACAAAAGTCATGCGTCAAATGAAGCTTTGTAAGTTGGACATTTCTGCCCCAAGTTGTCAATTCA
>BGPT01001029.1:240181-280207 GCA_003297045.1 Symbiodinium sp. clade C Y103
TTGGACATTTCTGCCCCAAGTTGTCAATTCACAAAAGTCATGCGTCAAATGAAGCTTTGTAAGTTGGACATTTCTGCCCCAAGTTATCAATTCACAAAATACACCATCAGCCCTAGCAGTGTCCAAATTACAACAAAATCCAACTTGCCCAACAAAAAAAACGCAAACCAAACAGTGAAACAGACACCAATCGATTACAAGAGTGATCACTCAAGTAATACAATAATTTAAGATCAATTACCAAAACTTCTAAGTAACTTCCAATTGATCTTCGCAACCTAATTCAAAATTTCTATGTCGTCTTGATAATTTCAGGGTCCGCATTGTTTCATCCACCTTAAAAAACCTTGCTCTGGAAAAAGACAAAAGGGCTCGCAAGAGTGACTCCAGGTGAAAGAGAAAGAGAGAGAGAGAGAGAGACAGAGATGCACACGGGGAAAAGCACAGGCATCAACGCAAATGATCCTTAGGACAGAGAAGGAAGTAGAGAAGGTCCCAAGGTGGAGTCGAAGCAGGCCGAAAATGGCGGGGAGGTTTGGAGCGCTTAAAGCCCAGGGCCTTAAGCACGCCGAACAGTAGCCAGACCGGGAATCCGGATGGGCTGGACACGGGGATGGACGCAAGGTATACAGTGGCCTGGCCAGCGCTGATTGCGCAATGTCTGAGCGCCGCTTCAAATAATTGTTAGTATGTTGGTTTAGTTGATTGTTTGAGTGCGTTTGAGGCTCGTTTGAGCGCTGTTTCGGGGTCGTTTGAGGGCCGTTTAGAAAGTTGTGGGAGGGTCGTTTGAGGGTCGCTTGAGCGTTGTTTGAGGGTCGTTTGAGCGCCGTGTCACGTGTCAATGTAATTTCACTTTCATTTGACCGCCTTTTCAAAGTCATTTGAGCGTTGTTTGACAATTGAGCGCTGTTCCAATGCTACTAAGCTACTATTCCAATCGCAGTTTCGATCGCGTTTGGGCACGCAAACTTGCTTCGATCTGGCAGCTGACTTTTTTTCATATCAATATGGCCTGACGGCCCCTACAAGGGCAACTAAAATGAAACGACATCGTCATGTGGTAGCTCATGTGGTTTGCGCGCTGTGTGACTGTTTCTTCACCCCACATGTTTTTTCACATTGGGTATATATGATCTTACAACCCCAACGGGGGCAACTACAGTAAGTGAGACTGTATCATGCAACACCTGCGGCCCACTAGATTATACATTTTTAAGACATATGTATGGTCTATGTTAATCTCCCAGAGGGTACCAAAAACATTGATCATCACTTTCCCAACTGAAAGGTGTGGGGCTGGGAGATGCCACAAAAGGATTTGGTCAACTCGATGGGTCTGGTGGTCCTACATAGGTCACGCCCAAGCCATATCACCCTCAAACCATCCCTCCCCAAGACCATTGCGTAAGCATTGTACATCTATTCATATTATGTATATATTATAGTATATATATATATATATTCATATCTTCATGGGCTCCTACTTCTTACACAACCACATTTTTCATTGTGAGTTCCCTGTCATTACAGCAAAAATGGGGCCCGTTGTGCGTCAATTTCTACCAGGCTGTGCGCAACATTGTGGGGCGGAGCTTTGGCTCCCTATTAACTTCTGGATCATTCACTTATGATGGATAGCTTCAGGGAGCTTCAGGATAGCATCATAGTGCTCCCTATTTACTTGTTCATTCTAATCTTCTGTAAATCTTGCACTTATGATGACAGTTGACTCCAAAAAGCTAGTCGGTCCTGTGCTGAAAACATGCCCAAACATGAAAATTGTTGTAAAGACCAGCCTTTTCAACCCATGACCCATCAAAACACGTGCGGGTATCTAACAGCCCGATGCGAACTGCCCGAAATGCATGTATGCCAGACATCCCCACGGACATGAATGCTTATAAGATAAGCTACTATAAGATCCTATAAGTATCTTTAAGTTCTAGAATCCTGTAATTACCAACTTGATCCAACTTGTATTACCAAATGCTTACTAAAAAAAGCTGATCAATCCCCCATTGTCATTGGTTACAACATGTTACAACACCTCTCCCTGGGATCCCGGGGATCCCCAACTCATCCAAGCGCGCCGCCGCCTGCCGTCTCTCCTCCTGGCGTTCGGTCAACTGCTCCCGAGACGGAGCTGTTTGACCTCGGCCGGCGAGGCGAGACCTGGGAGGTCAAGGGCTGGCATGGCCAATCTGAGGGATTAACATCATGCCATGTAAACTTTCAATTCAGGATGGTTAGAAAAAAAAGCGGCACCCTTCATGACAGCTGTGGGTCAAATCCTGACACCCTGAGAGACAAGATAGCTGGCACCAGTGGATGTTCACCCTCTTTTAGGATTGAAATGGATTTGACCCATCCCAGATCATCCCAGCTATGTCCACCCCTCCACCCCAATATTATGAAATCTCCCTGTTCATACTATGAGGGGAAGCAACAAAATCCGTCAAAATCATCGGTTTCGACCTGTCCCAAGACGCTGGCGGGTGACGCATTTGACCTGAGACATTGGGTTCCCAAAGGTATGGCGCTGGCTGAAAAATTGTGTGCAGAAAAGTTGATATTTACATGTTGCACTCAATACACGACCAAAATCGCTCAACATCAGTGGTCTCCATGGGCATGAAGCGTTCAGGTCAGCATTCAAGCTGGGGGTGTCAAGAGGGGTCAAAGCCCTTGTTGACGAAGAAAATGGCGCATGCCAATTGAGGGCGGAAACCAAGCCCCCGACTCTCTGATTCTCGTCCAAACATAGCAACCAACCTCGGTACAGTTCGTAACTGTCTCTGAGCCCTGGCTCTAGCAGAATGTGGCCTGGAATCTCATTGAGTTGATATCTGTCATTGTACATAATGGACCATCACTTGTGGTGCTCGGTCAGCCATTTTTGGAGACTTGTCTTAGTTTGTCCAGAAGAAGAACTGCCTAGAAACTCCCCCTTCATCCTTGATAGATGCTTCACGGCTGGAAGATGAGGCCTCTGCGTTCTCGCCATGCTAGAGAACCAGAGTATATCAGAGTCAGTTTACCATCCGTAGCTGTGCGACCCCACCACCTCGATATTGGTGCAACACGCCTCCAGCAGGATCAACACATCACGTGCGCACTGCAACTTCCAGGTGTTTTTTCTTTATATTTTGTTCTCATAGGGAGGTGGAAGGTCTTAGACTTGCAATGCAAGCTGTTAGGTTGCATAATTACCTTTCAAGATATGAACGATCATGAACTATCCAAACTGAGTCCAAATCATGTGGTTCTTTCTTGCAGCTAGTTTTGTCTCAAATGCCCAGCCACTTTTTGGGGCCGCACTTTTCAAACACTGCGCCTCCAGTGGGCGAGGCGTTTCCCATGGCAAAGCACCGAAAAAACGATTGCGCCTCCCCGCTATGTTGGCGGTATCACCATTGAATGGTGGGCTCTAGTCTTGATCCAATCTCTAGTGAATCTAGTGGCTAGAATGTGCACATGGCTTTCTCCAAGGGTGCCAAAAATCCAAGGGTGTAGAAAATCGGTTGTCCAATATGGAGAAAAGCACGAGCGTACAGGATACCTCATTCTTGGACAAACTCAAGTAAAGGATGGAACACAGCAACCCAAATACATCGAACTATAAGAACAGCAGTAACTCAAACAATTGGGGGGGTTCAGTTTCTTTCCATGTAGGAAGTCCCGGAAAAATGCTGCGCCCATTTCGAAGTAGCAGGACGTATCATTGCAGCCATCTCTGAGGAATCTGCAGCTTGAGCCGTTGGGTGATCGGATGATGAATCATTTGTGAAGTGACATTGGGGATCAGGCCGAAGGGTTAAAGCAACCCCCTTTCAAAGAATTCAGCAGCCATTCAGCAGTATCAAAATAGGTCTAAGATGGTTAAAGAACAAAGCAATCATTGCGATTCAACAAGAAAAAGGCAGTTGGGAGGGCACACTTACACATGTTTTTTTCCAGTGGAGGGACTCTCCAAGAATGTCGCCATGGTGATCTAGTTTATCAACATTCTGATAATGTGCGAAAACCCCTTGTGCCCCAATGAACATCTCAAGAATAAACATAACAGAATGCCAATCACCACCATCAACTAATCGTTGTCCCCTTGTTTCCGGAATTTGACTGTGTCGCTACATCTACAGCAACATGAATTGAATTGAAATCACTAATGCCTGCAATTTAGAACCCAAAAATATACACTCTACCGTACTCTGCCGAAGACTGGAATATGTCCTTCGTCCGCATGCCTCGCCCTTTTGATCTTTTTGCCACATGTATTGTTTGACCTCGTGTTTTTATTGCGACTGTATTTGACCGACGGGTGCGCCCAATTGCGGCTTGGCCGACGGGCTGCCCTGTCGTGAAAATGCCTGTGGGGCGACTGGTCGCGATTGCCCGGGCGGTGCGGCTGAATCCATCTGAAGTTCATGCAGGATGCCTGGGAAAATGCACGCACGGGTTTGCCTTGAAACTCTATTTGATGTCTCCTGAAGATTCATCCTCGTTTGGTCATGAGGTCATTCATTGGTCCAAGTTCCCTCCATAGAAGATCTCAAGGTTCGTCACCTCCCAGTTGGCAGAGGCAACCCTAGGGGCAAACAACCTCACTCTCATTCGAGTTCGTCAGTGAGGCTTCAAAACATGGATGCAGCAAGGCATTTTTTCTAAAGCACTTAGCAGCAAACCAAAACTACCATCAACCTTACTGACTCTACTGTTTGAAACATGTCAAAAGTGCACCTCATGACACTGTCATGCCCAGCCCTGCTCAAAAAAATGCCTTGAATTTCGGGTTCAGGGCAACTACTCCAGGCCCAGCAACGAATTCTCATGTCCTTCGGATTCCAATGGCAATGTGCGTGAGCCGCTGGTAAGATACTATGGCAAGGCCAAAACTCAAAACAGTGTCAACGCCTACATGTTCAAGATCTTTTCCAATGTTTTTGTCCCAAGATTTTCGCAGCGAATTCCCTCTCAGGACCCTTTGCGTCCAACTGGTCTTTCCAGTGTTTTTTTCGCAGCTTTCGGCGTCCTGGGTGCGACCCATTTTGTTTTAAATCATCTCACTAATAGCTGAAGTGGCACTGAAATTGGATGCGTAGTCATGGGTTCTGAAGTGTTGACCCGTACTTGTACGTGGAACAACCTACCTTATATATATATATATATATACAGCTGTATAGTCATTTGAGTCTGGTAGGACAAAGGCGAGCCCATCGTCCCTCATCTGTCGAGGGCTTACTCCACTCTGATTTTGGTCCAAAACACCACCTGGAGATGGATAGCTTCAGCGCTGCTCATCTGCCTGCACAAGGATCACAGGGCAAGGCGGCAAACGGTTGGCGCAGCAAACCCATGACTCTTCGGCCCATGTTCAACCTCAAACTTGGAATCTAAATCTTTTTCAGATTTGGCATGATTTGGCCCTGAGCCATGCCCCGTTCTCGGCTACACATCGGCCTTTGAGGCAGATGATCGCCTTCTCATTTGTCTTTCCATCTTTTCAACCTTGGGCAGCTCGCAGCCGGATCCTGGAAAATCCGTGGAAATCCACACCTTGAATCATTTAATCATGGTTTAAAATTTTAAAAGTTTAAAAGCTCGAAATGTTCATGAACATCCTAGTGCTCAATCAAGTGTATACGTAATTTCCGTTGAAATCCAATAAACTCCCCAAGTTTTCATTTGGACCATCCCCTCTATATATGTCAGTTGCAGACTTGCCAGGTAAGCCTCACATCGAATGAAATGCAGATACACTGGAAGTGGTTCTTTTTACGCACATGAAACATCCCAGTTCTTCTTCAACGAGCGTCTGGGGCTATCCCGGCTATCCCGTGTGAAAACTCCCCCACCAAAAGATGTTCCTCATCGTCCCAAGCATCCCAGTTTGGGGGTACCCAAATCCGATCAGTCTGGCCAACTGTAAAGCCAAAGAAGCTAATTAAGTTTGTTGTTTGGATCCTATATAAGTTATATAAGTGTTGCTGGTTATATCACCATGGCTTCAGCTTAAATCTCAATGTTGCACCATCTATCAGTAGGATAGATCCGAAGGTTCAGTTGCTAAAACCATGTTAAACCGCCATTTTTAGTCATTTTTGTTAGTTATAAATCAGTTGAATCTCAGTTGCTCAAATCCCCAAATCTTTCCATCATCCCATCATCTCCAAGCTGCGCGTTGCAGGAGATCTCGAACCCGCAGTAAGATGGAGACCACGTCACCTTTCGACACATCTCCCCGGAGACCCATCAGGCCATTCCTGACAGAGTGCGTGGCTGATGTTGGGAGTTCACCAAGGGACCTTTCGCCAAAAACTTCGGGAGGTCACCTGGAAAAAAATATGGCGACTCCTGAAGACACGTGTGAATCATTGAATATGGGGGTGTGAATCAGGTGTGAATCATTAATTAGAAATGATGATATGAAATGTAGGGATGGTGAGTCATATCTATAATATCTATCTAAATGCAGGTGTTGGCCTGAAATTGTCTGGATATTGCCGGTTAAATATTGCGATATTGCTCACAGAAAATTGGCTAGCACTAGAAAGATTTGGATGTTGATACAGTTTTGGATGTCAATGAGTATAAAAAATGTGGATTCAACCAACCCTCAAAATGGGCAGAAGCTGTTGGTTCAATTGGAGGGGGGATATCTTAATAGATCTTAATAGATCTTAATATCATGTTGTTTGTCCACTTTCTGAGGGTGCGGCCCCGTGGCTGCTCAATCAGCCAGTGCTTATCAATCTGAAATTGACAGCTGTTTGTTTAGAAAAAGAACGCCAAGTCCCAAAATCAGAAGAATCACGACTTTGCCAAGTTGGATCATCACGGAGTATTCTCCATGTATGCGAAAGCTTGCAAAAAGTAGGATACTTTAACGACTGCGACACTCTGGGGGGGGGAAATGCTGTGGGATGTCTGCGACAAATGCCAAACCAGGCCACAGCCGGCCTGCTTCATGTGCAGCTGGTCATTTCATGCAATCCCCACCGATAGCATCCCAAAACTGTGGGAGTTCTAAGCCCAAATTTCAGAACGCAAAATGTTATTGCTCAAAATCATCGACCAATCCCCCTTTGCAGTTGCATCTTCGGAGTTCCTACAAGGTCATGCCTGCCAGCTACGCGATACGCTACACGTTGATTTGTAAGCCCACCCATCCAGCCGTAGATGTATCCACCGAAAACTCCTTCTTTTTGCCTAGTTATAAACCGACTTACCATGACTTACCTATCTTTTGGTGACCCCACCTTGCCATGTTGCCCCTGACTTCAAAATTCCAAACTTTCTAAACCCCCTACCCTCTGGTAAACGAACATAACGATGGAAAATCACCATTTCGAATAGGTAAATCATCTATAAATGTTCCATTTTTCAATAGCTATGTTAGTTTACCAGAGGGTAGCCCAAATAGCTTGGCTTGCCATGCTGAGTCGAGTGGCAGGAGTTCCTCAACTGACAGCTCTCCTCCAGAATCCTGGCGGGTCCAAGAGTGGAGCGACTGGACCACCATTGGACTTTCTGGCCATATATACACCACTACATTAGAAACCAACTCAGCTAAGTGATGTGGTAGGCTATGAGCATCTGATTGAGGATTGTTTTCCCTCCATCCAATGCTGATATGTCAGTGGGGATGGTGTATGGCTTTGGATTTGCAGCCAAGGTTGAAGTACCAGGTGCGTTGCGGTGCTGTATCTGCCGAAGAATCAGAGGACCCAACCCGGGGAATTCTAAGCCCCAGATTCCTCGCCAGTCTCTTACAAACCATAGCAACCATGGTGAGGTCGCCTCTTCCCAGAAGTTAATTATGAACAATGAACACCCCCAAAAAAGTATGCCAACATATGCCAACTTCGGGGGTGATTTTTGTGGTTTGATTTTTCAGACAAAAATGCCTTCGTTTTCAAGTAGGGAATTTGTTCGGCAATACTTCGAAATCGCTGATATGGTTGAGTACCTGCTGATTTATCCCCATGCCTCGAAAGGGTGGAGGGTATTGAATCAATCCCAGGTAAACATTGTATATAATGTAATATGAATATGAAAAAAAAAACATATAATGTAAAAATATATTCAATCCCCTCCTGAAAAATTGAAGTATATGTGGATGCCCCATCATGAAAGTAGATCATTTTCCCAGCGAAACCGTTGGTTTTCCACATCTATATGTTGGTTTACCCTCGGGTGATCTATCAGGTGCTATCAGGACGGTTTGGCGACAGCTTCACAACTTCCAGTGGCAAAGTTCCAATGGTAAATGCATGTAAATGCTAGAACTATCATAATTCCATCTGGTTATTTAACATAGCCATGGAAAATCCCCTATTTTCCATGGCTATGTGAAATAGCCAGAGGGTAAATGATCTGGAGAAATGATCCGAATTCACTAGTCTGAAATACCGACTTTTGGGACTTTGGATGTTTGTTAATTACCACTACAGCTACTCCTCACAATTCTCACTTTTCCAGTGACGCAGTGAGGCCGGTATTTGTCCAGAACGTCTTTGGATATCTGGTTGCTAAATGTTAAATATGATATTAAATGGCAATAACGGCAATATATCAATAAAGATATCAAGAATAAGCTTAATTAACTTCTGATCAAAAATAATTGGAAGTTCTCTGATAGCTATGTACTAGCCCCTGGTAAACATGCCAACATGGCAAGGGAAAATTAGCCAGTTGCATAATGTTGTGGAGTGCTTTCACCATTGCTAATGGGATTTTCCAGAGCTTACCAATGGCTTGCGCAGGGTGTAGCACGGTGGTTGATAGGGTGTGTCCAGCCGATGGGGTCGCGGCTGACTTCTTCATGAAACCCAGCTAGTGAACAACGCTGTCCGCATCTCCTCATTCTTGGATCCCACCTTTTGTTGCATCAAATCTGCATATTCAAATGGTATACCCTTTCAAGTAATCAAGCATTGTGTGCCGGAAATTCCCGCATTTATAGATGCTTTATCATGGTATAGACCCCCATTTATTTCGGGGATCTTCCCAGCTTGCCATCAAAATCATGTCCCACTTTGTTGCAACGGAGGCGCCACATCGAGGATGTTGAAGAGCTCAAACCTGAGGCCGAGCGCATGGAGAGGTCGCATACCAAGGGTACCAAAGAATCGGATCCATGATATATGTTCAAATAACAATGGATCATGAAACATAGTATGCATAAATAATGATAAAAATAAAAACATGTGTGTGTGTGTGCATACGTGTGTGCATATATATATATATATATATGTATGTATATGTGTGTGTGTGTGTATGTGTGTATATATATATATGTATATGTGTGCGTGTGCGTGTGTTGATATGCAATGTATGCCAAACTAATGCTCCATACTTGTATGACTTGCTAGACGGGAATTTGGTTGTTGAGGTCACCCCAAAACCAACTTCACCGATGCCTTGATGTCAGTCCCTGGCCCGGCTTTCCGCTCCCCCAGTAGGAGCTCAATTTGTCAAAAACGAAATGTTGTTCGGGACATGGGACAGTTATGGTCATTAGCTCAGAATTTCCTTTCAACTTGTCTATCCTTTTTTGGGTTGAAAGTTGATGTCTACATGATTCCACATATTGGGGTGCGGCATACCCCCAAGCAAGTGACCCATCCGAATACCGGAAAGGGAGCACTTTGGTGGATCCTGATGGGCTGGAAAATCCAGTGGTGATCGATAATTGTCCTATGAAACATTTAGTTGTCCAACCAACCATCTGAAATGACCAGATGGTAATGATCTTTAAATCTTTAAATCCCTTTTTCGATGGGATAACCATTGAAAAGTGCCGGATTGTCCACTGCCAGATTTAGAGGGAAAAAACCACAGCTCTTTGTGCTTGGTACTCTCTGTGGATGAAACATAGGTTGTAGCTTGTGTCCAGTTCCGACTTGTTCCGTACATACTCCCTTAAAGAACAGTTTGGCTTTCTCAGCGCGCCAAGCTGTATTGTCAAAGGGTCATCTTGGTGAAATCGCTATTTTCCAATTTTGAGACTTGATATACTCACGTTTTTATGGTCAAACAATGAATCCCTTTCTTGTATGTGCAGTACTTGATTTCCATCTTTTAAACATTGCATTGTATACGTTGCTTGCGGGTCAAGTCCCCATGCTCTTGTATTTTCTCAACTTATCCAAGCACTGACAACCCAACCTGTGTTGCTTTCGCCGTTGTGTGTCGTTGTTGCTTAGCCTCCTGTTGCCCTCCCCCCCTTGTGGCTGTTCCCAAGGCACTTGTTGGAGATATCAACCTCAGCCTCTTCCAGCACTCTGACCTGACGTGAGATTCGTGCGGATGAAATCAACGGATGGGGAAGAGATCTATGTCACCCTCTGGTAAACTAACAGTTTGCTATTGAAAATGGCCATTTTGTGGTTGATTTACCTACTAAAAATGGTGATTTTCCATAGTTATGTTAGTTTACCAGAGAGTATTGCATTTGTGATATCATATATTTGTACAGTGTGTGATATCTTGCATCAAATATACAGTAAATTATACAGCTATCTGAAAGATGATGGGGGTGATATGATTATCATGATGGATAATTAAAAGCCAACGCTGACTTCCAGGTACTTCTTGGAGATTTCCCTACAATGCGGTTGGGTGAGAATCCATTCATAACTATGTACAGCTATTCTCACAATACACGATCCCAACCTTTACGAGCAGTAGGCGGGATTCTCCAAAATTGGATGTTTATATTGGGGTCTGCCACGTTTTACATATTATGTATATCGTATGTGTGTATAGGTGGGTGTAGTCGAGAATAATGGATGCAAGATATGAATGTGGATTTCTGAATGTCACATAATGTTGCATCCTACCTATTCTATGTACAGCACTGCATACACATATGTCACATTATGTCGCATCCTACCTATTCTATGTACAGCACTGGATAGGCAGATGGATACATTGGATAGATAGTCGAATGTAGACATAGATGTAGGCATGGGGTAATTATGAATAATCATAGACATAGGTATTATAGACACAGATATAGATTGAAATTACCATACTCTACACACATATATATATATATACGTACATTATCTAATTACATATACATGTATCTACATATTCATGTGCATGTACATATGCATATGAACATGTGTATATTCTAGACTAGTTTTTGGATGTTAGTTCTAGATGTTTCTATCTAATATCCGCAAATTGTCTTGTAGAATGCCGATGAAAAAACTCAAAGGTTCGGAGCGATCTTGCAGGACTATCCATCGGATGTTCAAATTCTCAATCAAAGTTGCTTGCTGAAAAATCCAAAAGAAGAGTTTTCATCTTCTGGGGTGTCATATGTGCCAAATCTAACTTCAACTGCTTCATATGCTCACAGGATCCCAGGATCCTTTTTTCAACTGCTGGTCATCTTCTGCAAAGGCACTGCCCAAAAAAAACAATTATAAGACTTCAAGCCCCTCCGACTTCAATGCCATCCTGAGGTGTCGCAGGAAGGATTTACATTCACACCATCTTTAGCACATCATCATGTCGCAAAGAAAAATGAATCGTGACACCACTCCTCCGCAACTCCGGGTGTTTCAAACTGACGAAGTGAACTCATTCGGCCAAGATGCAAATTCAGGGTCCTTCAACCACGCCGCAAAGACCTCTCTGGTGATATTGATATGACACTCCTGGCCGCGCCAACTGGATGCCGGCCGTGTGCCTGATAATTCGCATCACGGATAGACGACATCAGATAACCGATGTAGAGCTTGGAATCATATATCATCATATATCAATATATATAATATATCACACTGATCACTTCTCTCATATTATGTACTTTTAGCCCGTGAAGCATCATCAACTGGCATCTTGCGAGGGATATATGCCCATGATTGTAGGTTAATTCACCTAGCTAAGAACTATAGAAATACAGTAAATGACCCTGAGTATATGAATCAATGAAATTACAGTGCCAGAAGCCCATGATATAACCATGACCCACCACCGATTGTATTTCATATTTAGTTTGCTAGACCCTCATGTTTGCTGGCACACCCTGTGTTTTGTTGTCAATTTGCTATTTTGGTTGCTTAAATCATAACTGTTGCTAGTCCAAATAAACATGGTGTTTGTTAGATGCCATTTTTGTTATGGTTAAATTCCACATGTTGGTGAATTGAATCACTATTTCTGCTGGTCAAGTCGCAATTTGTGCTGGTTAAATGTTCGTCTGACGTGTCAATCCCTGCTTCTGTTGATCAAAATTTCTAACATATTTTCCCTGGCTAAGCCATAATTTTTGGCTGATTAATTAATCAAATCACCAGTCTTCATCACGTTTCCTAGTGAAATCATCATTGTTGGCTGATTGAATCACCATGAATCATCATTATTCATCATTTTTGCTGGTTAAATCATGGTTTTTGTCGGTTTCAATCAGCATGTATCATCATGTTTCCTTGTAAAATCCTATTAAGTCACCGTTACATCACCATTTTTTCCATATGTTTCCTACTTAAATCACCATTAAATCAGCATTTCTGGTGGTTCCATCATCGCCATCTTGGGTTTCTCCGTCAGCCTCCAGCAGGTTGAAGGCTTCGTTGGCCACTCGCCGCAGCTCCGCCTGGTTTCGACCTCGGCATGGATGATGCAGAAAAAAGATAGTCATCCCCAAAAAGATCGGAAAGTAGTTCATCACTATCATCACTATCTTATACAATGGGATTTTGTTTTTCTTTTTTTTTTCTGGGTTTGCTATTTATGGGAGCTCATGGGATTTGATGGGATGTACTTTCTGTTTACCCTCTAGTATTTTTAACAGTTTGCCAACTGCAAGCCATGAGCGGTTTATAGTTCGATGATATACTATACATATTCTAACCATGTTGATTTTCGATTGCTATGTTACATTACCAGCTGGCATTCAAAGTAGGAAATCGGAAGATGTGAGTATACATATATGATATAGAAAAGTATGAACATACAAGAAAACAAGTATGTGATAGAGAAAAGAACACGATACTGATTCCTATTCTTTCAAGAGTGGTAACGCAATGGAATGCAATGAAACAGCATCTAGAATCATCTAAAATCTACAAGCTATTCTGCTCTCCCCTCATCTGCTTTATTCTGTCTGATTCTGGGTCAATTTGGCTGGTTATCTACCACTAATTATTCATCTGTTTCTTCTTCATCTATTTCTGTAATCAGTGCTGCCAGAAGATGAAGAATACTTGCATGTAATCAATGATTTCCTAGCTGTGCGTTAGGATTGCCAGATACAGGACAAGCTTCTGTCAAAAAGGAGCTAGTCTGGTTGGTGGTTCCAACCGGATGAATATGCGCGTCAATGGAGGATCACTGTCCCAGGAAAAAAATGTCAAACTTTGTCAAACCACCAGCCAGATCATCATTATGGCTACATATTTCCCGTATATATACATATATAGTATATCCATAACATCCTGAAGTATCCTCATGATATTCTCATTAGATCTCATTATATGCGATATATGTATATATATATATATGTGTGTGTATATATATATATATACATGCATAACAACATATGCATGTGTGCATATGTATCCCCAGTATATCCCCATCATCCATACCAGTGGCATCCATCCCCGCGCTGCAGAACCAAGGGGCTACGTCCTGCATCAGTGAGGCTGGCGAGTTTCTTCAGGGCGTCGTCGCTGATTCGCTTCAGCATGTCCTTGGAGCCATCACCTGGCAGGTCACCGGGGGCCGGGTGAGGGTGAGGACTGGTCTGAAGATGTCTGAAACAACTTTGACCCCTCTGGCAATCAATCATGGCAATCAAATGTCCTAATGTTTATTGGGTTTTTATATGTTTTTTTTTTTAAATAGGGGAATCATCTATAAATGGGTGATGTTCCATTGCCATGTTTGATTACCATAGCATACTCCAAATTGAAACTGCCTTCCCAGCTGCCCCAGCTCTGCTTTTTTGGGCATGTGACGCATTCTACTGAAACACCCTGGCCTGCCCGCGGCTCGTTAATGAATTTCGCAAGCATCATCCTGGGCAACGGCCGTCCCATGAAATGCTGAAATCTGTTTTTGGTAGTCAATGGTACCCTCTGGTAAACTAACATAACTATGGAAAATCACCATTTCTAATGGATGGCCATTTTCAA
Organism: Symbiodinium sp. clade C Y103; assembly: GCA_003297045.1. Classification (NCBI taxonomy): domain Eukaryota; class Dinophyceae; order Suessiales; family Symbiodiniaceae; genus Cladocopium; species Cladocopium sp. clade C. The sequence goes on from BGPT01001029.1 coordinate 254,332, forward strand.
TAGCAAACTGTTAGTTTACCAGAGGGTAATGATCATGAATCATCTCCGACAACCATCCAGTCCGGTGACGCTTCAATTATAAAAAAAAGACATCTGGAAAATCCGCACGCAATCATTGTCCGTAACCGGCCCAATTTTTTGGGCCAAGTGTCTTCAGTGCACATTCCGTCATCTCAGCACTCTCTCCCAGTTCTTTTTGCTTCCGCTGGTTTTGCGACTTGGTGACATTGTCGATAAAGACCTCGGTGCTGAAGCTGCCAAATTGTTCAGCGGCCAATGATGAAACAGGGGGTCCTTACATATCCACACAGAATAGATTTCCCTGTCTTGGATCATTTTGGAAGGTAACCATCATTTGTTGGTGGTTAAAAGATGTTAAAAGAAGTGGTTGAAGCTCCAAAAGGTAATCCTCCTGGAGGAAATTTCTGGAGCAGCCAAGATACTGCCATGATCAAATTGAAGAGGCCGACCGTGACCAACATCGTGGTCAAGATGTAGATCTGTTCGGGGGCGGCTGAAATTTTCCTCACCCCAGTAGAAACATCACCATCTTCATCCATCTTCGGTAGTTTAGGCTGGGGGAGAAGTTGATCCCCAACCAACACCAACCAACTGACAGCAGTCTGACACCGCGGCTGAGGGACGATTTGAAAGCGCCAGCCGAAGGCCGAAAAGAGCGCCTCCGGGATGGGATCGCCTGGGCATGGAGAAGCGTGGGAAGATCGAAAGGTCGTCCTTACTCTAAAAACATGGCATTGAATCCATGGCTAACTATGGCTAACCTAACCTTTGGTCCATTTTGATTCAGAAATTGACTACTTTGCTCAAGATAGGGTACTGTACAATTACTGTACTAGTTCTGTTTGGCTGGGATTAATTGACGCAGTAGGTTACCAAATGTTGGTTGACTACATCATGAGATAAATCCAGCGGGTTGTCAATGACATCTCTGGTATACATGCTGCTCATTGTAACTGAATGCAACTGATATATCCAAGACATTTGATCACACTAACCATGGCTTCGGGAAAGTTGAATCTGCCTGGTGATTTCCCAGAAACATGGCAACCTCGATCCATCTCGATCCAATGTCCAGATGTCACCATGTTCGAGATGTTTCCCGCAAATTCCTTGACACTCTATTACAAGATCATATGTAGTTAACTATAAGATACCTCATTTGCTGTGCTCAACCTCCCGTCATCCTCCAATTCTCGCCTGTGATGGTTTCGCAGGTCTGGGTGACGCAGCGGAAGAGGGTGAACATGGACCGATCGATGGTGCTGAACTCCTCAACCACCCTGAGGATGGCGACGTTTGAAGAAAGCTGAAAGCTGGAAGTTCTGAGGGTCAGGATGATGCAGGGGTAGATACCCTCCGGTAAACATACAAAAAGCTATTGAAAATGGCCATATTTTCCCGTTAGAACTTGTGATTTTCCATAGTTATGTTAGTTTACCAGAGGGTAACATTCGTATGATGGTTTATCGATCCGGTGCATATAGAATATATATATATATAGAGAGAGAGAGAGAGACTCAGAGAGCTACAATCTACAAATGATAATGAGAGATGACGAGAGAGTCTCCGGAAAGGGCGCAGGTGAGTTCGGCAAATGGGTCCAGCAAGCAGTTGCAAATGTTTACGCCATTTTGAAGGGATATTTTCGTGATTGCATGGGATTTGCCCCATTTTTTTGTGTGCCAAAGCCATCGATCCACCCTGCAGCTTTCGCCAGGTTTCTCTCCAAAAAAGGACTGCGTCACGACGCTCATCGTGAAGACAACCGCCATCAACAAGACGATCCTCAGCCGGGCGCCGCCATTTTTGGCCACAAAATGGTGGTAAAAATTGGGTTGAAACGGGCGTTTAATCTGTACGTAGTTGTAATAACTATTAGATATTAAATCACATACATATATATATATATATGTGTGTGAGTCCCCATCAAAATCCTTTACATCTGAGTAGTTGTTATTGTTATGGTTATCGCTTTTGGGGGGGGCCCTATCGCTTTCCAGGGTTTTGTGCAAATCAGCATATTTGAGGAGTTGTCTTGTTGGCTTCAGGTACTTCAGCAACAATTCATTTTCCTTTAATGTTCCTTTCGTGTTGTATTCATGTCCAGGAATGTTCCTTTCATTTTCCTGCCATTTTGCATTCATTTCTTTTCATTTCCTTCCATTTTGCATTAATTTCGTTTCATATTCCTTTCATTGTCATTCCAGTTTGCATTCATTTCCTTTCATTTTCCTTTCATGTGCATGCATTTTCCATGCACGTTCCTTTCACGTTCCTTTCATATTCCGTTCCTGTTCCTTCCATTTTGCATTCATTTCCTGTATTGTACTAATTTCCTTTCATTTTGTATTCATGTCCTTTCATATTTCTTTCATGTTCATTCCAATTTCCATTCATTTCCTTTCATTTTCCTTTCATTGGCATGCATTTTCCATCAATGTTCCTTTCATATTCCTTTCATGATCGTTCCATTTCGCATTCATGTCCTTCCATTTTTCCTCTCCAAGGTTCATGTGAAAGGAAATTCCGACATTGGAGAAAGTGGCTCTATGGCTTGGCCAGGGGATCGAATGCAACAAATGATTATCGCTAAGTTATCGCTACGGTTATCGCTAATAACCCGTCCAATTTATGGCATTGTTTGAAAAGGAATTTTGCCACAAAACGACAGAGAGAGAGATAGAGAGAGACAGGGACAGGGACAGAGACAGAGAGGAGAGAGAGAGAGAGGGCCCAAGCGAGTGAGCGTGCGAGTTGGACGCCACATGATATGGTAACTGCAAGAAACAGGGCACAACAGGTTGAATTTCCCTCATCGGTTTTGCCCGTTGGGTGAATGTGCACAACAGTATTTGCTTGGTGTACGCCAAGTTTAATGGACTNCACAACAGGTTGAATTTCCCTCATCGGTTTTGCCCGTTGGGTGAATGTGCACAACAGTATTTGCTTGGTGTACGCCAAGTTTAATGGACTGTCGTGTATAGTCCCAGGTTAGCGCTTTTGGGGGGGGCCCTATCGCTTTACAGTGTTTCGCGCACATCTCTGACAAACAACTCCTGCAATACCAAAGTGGTCTTCAACCATTTTGACCGTGACTCATATATTGTTTATTGTATAGGCTTAAATCCTACAGAAACTGGATATATCCATTGCTGTTTCTTCAGTTCCGAACCGCGGGCTCTCTCAGCAAGGGACGCCCAGAAGAGCGCCTTGAGGCCTGAGAAGAGGCCAAGGGCCATGAGCTTCAGCTCCTTCGGTGAATCCATGTGAATCCCCCAGAAAACAGCAGTGAAATATGGCTCAAAATGGCGAATCATCAAGGGCCAAGAGGTTTCCAAAAAGTTCGAGGCAGATGGTAGACATACGTGCAATCAGATCAGAAGTGCATTGTATGCACGCAGCGCATTTTCGGAACCAGACCTTTCGCCTGTTCCCAACAAAGAGTTTTTTTTAATCTCTGGCACTCGCTTCGGAACGGCTTAACTGTCCATCCGAAGGACCGTAGAAATGGCTGCGGCAAAACTATGGGCATTGATGATCTACGTGTGCTCCGTCCGATACTTCCATCATCTATCTACAGTATCTATATGTATCTATCCATCCATCCGTCCATCCATCCATTGATCCATCGAATCTACTACAGCCGTTTTATAAGTTCTTGGCCAAGAACGATGTCAATGCCGATTTCAGTCTTTGAGATGATCCTGTTACCATGGTGAATTTCAAGACCTTCCGGCCATATCAAAACTAAAGCTGGTTGTTAAGAGTGGTATTTATCTATATACAATTAGTGGGGATCTGTTTAGACTCCATTTTCTGATTGTCACGGACTCACAACCCCCAAACAAAGGCAAGCCACAAATGACTAAGCAGGCAAACTTGGGGCCACTGTGAAAATCGTCAGATCTGGGCAACTTGGTGGCGATCAAAACAACACAGCACCCTGATAGTCACATCGAAATACTTCGTGGCTGGCGGATCTTCTGCCTCAAAAAAATGTCCACCCAGCCTGAAATCTGTTGGTTGAGTCCGGACCCTATTCTTATGCAAAGTCAATGTGACAACCAATAGTGTCACGTGTTCAAAACCCTGTGTCGTCCCTAGATACACTGGTTGGTTGAGAACAGGATTCCACATTGGATTGCGATAATCTCCAATATTTATCATGGTTAGTATAAGTATAATCCCCTATCATCATCAACCATCCGGGGTTTAGCAGCCCCTGCTCAGTAGGTTTCCAGCCATCCCCACCATCGTCCTTGAAGGCTTTGAAACGCATCACCCGCACGAGTCGTGCTAGTCTCGCCAGTCGCAACACCTCACATCAGTCGCGGGACTGAGAGGCTTCTGGCCTTAAAATCAACAGATTGGTTACCATCTGGACATAAAACATGGGAATAACATCTATAATATCATATTAAATATCTATGAATGGGGGATGTTCGATTGCCATGTTTGATTACCACCAAAGGGTAACGGGGAATGTTCGGATATTCACGGAAACCCAGCGATTCGGGGATTCAAAGAAACCACCAAAGAACAAATGTAATGGTTTCAACTTTCAAAAACCCAAAAGCAAAACAATCACCATCTTTACCCAACATGTTTTGAGTTCAGGGACACACAAAAAGGGACTTACCTCGCGCCAACGGGGACTTACAGTACTTGCCCTCCCGTAGTTGGAAATTTGTGCTAGGACCTACACTATCCTGCGGTGTGCACGTGCATACACATATAGATGTGTATTGGAAAACTGTTCATATATTTGTAGTGATGCAACATAGTGGAGTGATGGGTATGTAATGCAATGCGAAATGTATACCGTTTTTTTCATTTGTCATGGTGTTCTCATTGCTTTGCATACATGACATGTCCAAGGTGATAACTTAACTGGGTTCGTGAATTGTAAAACACCAATGTGTACATAGAAAGAGCGGCTGCACAAGCTGGCATCCTCATGGAGGCATACTGTAGAAGAAAATGTCTTTACATGTCAATGTCTGCACATCTGTTGAGAAATGTTACATACCTATATTTACATAGCTATTGATCAAGAGATCTATCATGATCTATCTACTTATCTACCTTTCTCTCCTCTCTTTCCTCCGTCCGCCGCGTTCTGCCTCCCTTGTCGCCCCTGGCCTTCAAGAGAGCTAGTCCCGACGGGCTATTGGAGCCTCCATCCATGAGGCGCCCAATGTATCTGATGGAGAGTTCCACAAAGCTGATCATCAAACAAATAAAGTCAAAGATGTTCCAGCCTTAGAGCAACTCTCCGAAAGTGGCCGAAAGTGACGCAAGTTTCTTCTTTCATAGGGAGCATGATGATGTTGTTGTTGATGATGAGAATGAACCTCATTATATCATGATTGTGTTTTTATGTGTTTGTGATGTTTGTCGCTTGTCATTGGAGAAAAAAAACATGTCATTGATGGTCATGGATGGCTGGTGACATTCCAACAGAAATTTCCAGGATATGCATGGATATGCATGGTACTCCATGATCGGCTTGCTGAGTAGGGCCTACTGCAGCTAATTTTTTCTTTTTCGTGAAAATCTGCCTAAGAAGCAGCCCAGATCTTCGGCATGTTGGAAGTCAAGAAAAAATTGAAAAGCTGAAATGTCTTTCATGAGCACCTAGTGCTGAAATGCCAGTAATGTCAGTAATGTCTTCCTAGTTTCTGTTGAACTGTCAGCAGAAGCGGGAGCTTCAGAAGGTATCCAGCCAGCGGCTGGTGGAATTCCCACAGCGCCAGGACATAAAAATATGACATCACAAATCAAAATGCCGATAGAAATGATACAAGGCGCCCCCCTTGAGAGATCCGGATAATCATCGCTGTTCTATATGCGGGGGCTATGTCTGTGGTCCTCCTCCTCCTCCTCCTCCTCATCATCATCATCATCATCATCAGCATCAGATTTGCCATCAAACATCCTACCATGTCCTACCAACCGCTTACCAGTCCTCTCCCCTGTATAAATCAACATCATGATGAACAGCTCACCTCGCCACATCTCCGAGGGGCTCCAGTCTGGCCCCACCCAGTAGTTACAACGATCCAGAACGCAGGCTTTCACAATGAACTCCTGAGTGCAAGGCAGCTTAAATAGAACAGCTCTCACTTCCTTGCAACGCTGGCACCTTATAATTTGCCAGCAAGAAATCAAACTACAAACACCAGAAGGTTCTGAAGTTCACCACAGTTCGGTCATCAAGGTGGCCGGAAGTCAAGCTCTCATAGCTCACCATTGGTTTACGCCCAAGATTGGATGGTTTCAGATTCTTACCAGGTCCTACCAATGGCCAACCCCTCGGCGTGCTGCGAACGTTGCTACCTTTTTGGGCCACCCACATCATCCACCATCCCGCATCGAAAAAGAGCAGAGAGTCCAAGAAATAGATGCCAAAAAACACCAGCTCCAGCACTTCCCAGAGCACGGCATCCGGATTTTGATCTGCACCTGTAAAATCAAGGATGCGTGGCCCTGATTTTAGCTGGACTTGGCGGAAATAGCAGAAAAATATTGATGCCATATTGGTTTTCTGGACGATTCGGGTTTGTCTGAAACTCTGGCACCTCTTAGAGCCCCTTCCTAAATCCGATGAGCCATTTTGGGGTGTGAATCATTTGGTGACCCGGACGTACGTATCGACCCCCAAAGAATTACACAATGGAGCAGAATTGCGGTGGGATTAGACACTTCAGGACAATCTTAAGATTTGATGACAATGAGATGGTAGTTTTTACTTCGGTAAATGTAGTTGCCATGCCATTTTCATCCAATGATCTCATTATCATCAATATTTAGGATTTAGGAATCCCAACGATCAAAATGATTCGGAATTGTACTCTTCAGTGATCCAAGGTGCTGATACCAATGCACACCGCGTTGATGGCGATGACCAGCACGATGCCTACCTGGCAAAAATGAAAACCACTCAACATACTCAACTACATAGTCTGAGGCCATATCGTGCAAAAGTCCAGTCGGCTTATGTTGTATCCTAATACTTTTGGGGCGTGTCTTTCTCTAATCCTGGAGAGCCATACAGAAATGACTTGTCAACGAGTCAACGTGTGCAAAGTTCCAACTCAACTCAAATGGGAGCACACCACGTGCAACTGGACAAGGCTAATCTTACGGCAAGACCCTATGGTTTGCCCAGAAGGTTTAGCTGGCACTCAAGCATTGTCCTTCAACATGCTCAAACACCTGGACAGGGCCAGTGTTTTGAGATATTCCAAACGACGAACCGAAACCCCAAAACCCTAAACACTAAAACCTTAAAACGTTGAATCCTATACTTAAACCAGAAAACACTGCGCATAAACAGTATTTTCTGCAATTTCTCCTATCATGTTCAACAACGCGACATCCTCAATGTTGCAGTCCGGGCAAACCAGGGGGTCTGTGCGTAATCCTAGATATTCTCTTTAAATGGCTCTGATATTCCTCCTTTAAATCCTCCGAATTAGACCATGAAACTTCAGCAAGGGTTGAATGCGGGTGGACCGTGATGTCCCCTGTGAGATCCCCATCATTCATAGTATCATTTGCTCATGGCTCTGTATGACAATAGTGTACCCACATTTTCCATGCACCATCATCATTTCCCTATTTAAAATTGCCATTTGGGGGGAGTATTCCCCATTTTCAGACACGGCCAAGTGGCATCCATGAACAGTCTCACCATGTTGATGAAATGCCGCCGTCGCAACGTCTCTTGATCCTGGGTCTCGGGTGCTGGAAAACAATGGCTGGTATTGGAAAAAGAAGTGCTATTGGTCCAGCACAAATTTCAAACAATTCATCTTAAAACTCATCATAGCCTACCACAATTCATCACAATTCTTCGTAATTCATCTCTGAAGATGCGGAATTCTCACGAGGAAGCGCTACGACTAGGCCCCAACGACCTGGGCCAACCTGTGATTCCAATGGGCTCATGGCAGTTCCTGGTCCAACGGTTAGACCTGCAGCCAAAGTGACGTTTTCAAATTTGTAGATGCGGTTTTCCTCATCCAGCGCCCTGTCCGTTGATGAACGTGAGTTAAGAGAGAGACTGAAAGCATTCAAAGGACAAAGGTGTCTTGTTTTTTGGACAAATTCATCCAAATTCCATCAAAGGAAGGACGGAAAAACACGTGGAAGAGTCAAATCCCATCGAAATATATCGAAATCTGTTCAGGAGGCACTTGGAAGCATACTTCGCTTGTGGTTTTTCCACGGGAGCGTGCTCGCATGTAGCGCAAGCATTGAACCACATGAACCCCCTCCTGCTGAAAGCTACCATCTACAGGTCTTGACGGGGAATCGTCGCAATATTGTACAATATTTGAGGCACACAATAATGAATACACAAATAGAGGGACCCAGATGGCACCAAGATAATCATTGTCTCCGCTGGCATGCAGGGAGGATGCGTGCGGTAGAAAGATATCTGAGATACGCACATTGCCCTCTGATCCGACCATGGGTCAAAATTTGAGTCTCGGGGAAGATGTCTGCAATGTTTGATAATGTTTGGATATGTCTTGGGAATTCAAGATCTACAACCCATATTCCAGCTGACCCTCAGACATCGGTCGCCTGTTCAACGCCTCCGCTGTCTCGTAGATGTCCTGATCGGCATCACCGGTTGACCCATGGTGGCCGGAGGTCCAGGCCCCGCTTCCCAGTTTCACCACGTGGTCCACCTCCACGCCAAACACCGCGCCGAAATGGTGGTGAAAAGATCCGCGGTGCCAACCAAAAATTTGAATCCGGGCATTCTTTTTTATAATGTGGGTAAAACAATAATAAACCATCCCCCAAATCACGATAAATGGGTGGTATAAACCATTCCAAAATGGGTGGTTTATTATTGTTTTACCCACATTAGCATCACTTCCTAAACATTGGCAATTTCATCGGCGATCTGGGAAGACTTTTTGGGATGATTCCAGCCCGCCCACGAAGCCGTCCTTGGCTGCACCTTCCAGAAAGCCGGTCCGTGCACGAAGAGAAAGGAATCCGTTGAGATCCAACTCTTGTTTCCTCGGCAGAACGGGTCATTTCTCTTACCCGGGATGGGCCGGATGGGTCAAAGAAAATGCTGCTGCTTAGTCACCCATTTGATGCGAGTTCTTGGAATATATGGTTCATCGGAACAGTGATTTCACCTATGACAAGGATTTTGTGTGTTGCAAAACGTAGGGTGTCAATGGGCCCGCATAGATCGATCGTGCTTGCTGCTACATGATCCGTGTCTGAAATCAGAAGTTGATCAAAAAGTGATTCGTACCGATGTGGGGAACTGAATCAACAATAAGCATTGCAAACATGAATTCAACATAGCTAAACGGTATGTGGACTCTAGCGGAAATTATGTACCCGACAAGGACCAACAATTCGGCATGGGTGAAATTTGCGTGGGCTTTTGTCTCGTTACGTACCAGTGTTGATCCATACCCAAATCTCTCAAGAGTCTCCCTAGCATCTCCTGGTGTCTGGAGTCAATTCCATGCTCTCCATCAAAGTCGATTTGAAAAGGGTCTTTCTTGGGAACCACGAACTGCGACATGCTGCCAGAAAGGATAGATGTTGGGCGTGATGTATTCAGCACCCGTGTGTAGCAAGCTGTGGAAGCTCCACCATATTAGCACCACCCCACAAACGAGCAAATGGGTTAGTCTGAAAATAAGGTACCCCATGGCACCCCCCCAATTCCAATGGAGATCTTATTCCCTATTAGAATGGCCATTTGGGGATATCCCCTATTGTCAGACAAACCCAAATCTAAGTAATCCAGGAGAAATTTTTGTCACTGTCAATGATGCAGGGATGATGGCCAGCATGACTAGAATATACTAGAATGATGATCACATGCCGCTTTTTCCGACCCTTCCCATTGAGGTCATTCAACCACAGCCCCATGTCTGGGTTCACCAAAGATATAACAGGGGTTGGTGCTCTTGGCTAATTGACCACCGACAACCACTTTCCTAGGGTCGAATCTTAACAATCTAAGTTTGGGCAGGTAGGGTCCCCATGATTGAAGCCCCTGCAATGACGAAAGAAGGTTGTTGGTGATTTATGTTGATTAAAAAAAAAACTGTTTTTAAACCCAAATGATATCGGCTGCTCACCAAAAGTTATCGATGACCATCCCATGGGCCATCATCCCATACCTTCGACAAAAAAGGAAAACCAAGAAACTGATTGGATCAGCATTTATCGTGCTGGATAATCCAGTTAAAACATATTAAAACATTAAAACCATTTCACTGCCCTTTTTTGGGGGGATGGGTTTATTAAAAAAAAAAACGCGTTTCGTTGTAAGGAACACAACCGTGCACCAGATCCTTCTGAGTCTCAGCTGTTCCTCATCAAGATCCTGTACTAAGGAGATCCGCTTCGACACTCGCGTGGCAGCCGGCTGCGAGGCCAGATACGTGCAGAGTTTCAGCACCTCGATAGGTCGAAGAAACGAGCCGAACGATCGTTTAGGCATCCCAGGTGGATCCCAAAAACCCGCTGAAAGATGCTGAAAAGTCAAAACATACATGTTTCATTTTCTCGTAAAATATCCTAGTGAAATATGGTGATGAATGTTACTGTTTCATTGTTTGTGGTTTGCGAGTAGTGTGGTACAGTAATCAGTTGCCAAAATCAAGCCATCAGTGATGCCATGTTATCCTGACTACCGGAATTAATCTTGGTACAGAAATTGATCCTTTACTGTGGTATAATGTGGTGCATCATCGAATCCAATTGATGTGGTAGCATTATAGTAGTGGTCTATTAATCTTTACGACCCACAATGAAAATCAAAATTGAAAAGTCATTGGTAGACCCAATGCTGGAGACCATCCCCTTGTCAAGTGGCCAATGATTTGGATGGGGTTCGCAGGTCCCCGAGATTGGTAAATGATCACCTATGAGTGAGGTAATACTACTTGGATGTATTGCATGCAAGAGGTGATATGTATATTGGGTTGTACTCCGAAACTATGGAAGATGGAAATGTATCTTTGCTCCATTTACTAACTATTGGCTTTGGGACCCTCCAGCATATGGCATCATCTGGCCATCTTTAGAGATTGGAAGATGCCGGTCGCCTGCTGGTGGGTTGGGATATCCATCTTGGAGCGCTGCCATCTCCATCTTGCAGGTTTTTACACGCCAATCCCCAGATCTCTTCATATCCAATCATATCTGAATACAAAACATGAATGCTGTTTTCGGTGTGTCTCAAACGGATGGATACTGCACTTCAAAATGGCAATGCTGCGGGAATGATGAATAACTTCATGGATAACCCAATGGATAACGGAAACTTCCAAACCTTGAGACACGGTTATCGACACGTCCCAAGCGACACTGCTCAGCTGCAACTGTTCGCCATGGCTAAAAGCCAGGGCAACCAGCTCTTGTCCAGAGACCCAGCCTTGGCGTCTCGTGGTGGCTACACGCAGGGAACGGGGGGAATGATCCAATCCATAAGTAACAATTCCAGACTAAGCCAGTAAGTTTAACATAGCCATCGAAAATTGCCACGCTTGGACAATTTACCAGGTTTTTTTAATACAGTATATATAATGACTGCTGTCAATGGATAGAGGAATCACCACAGGGTATTTTGTGGATTTGGCATGTCTTGGTGGATTTTTCTGCATCATTATCTGGATTATCTTTGTTCATGGTGGGTTAGTCCAGGAATCTCTCCCCAGTGCTGCAGCTTGCAGTGCTGTTGCTCGACAACTGTGTTGTCTCTCAAATCCTTCAAGCCCACATATTTTTCCGCTTTGCTACCCACATCTGTTCCCCGAAGCGCCCCGGAAACGAGCTTCCTGGTGATTTAGTCCGAGAATGTTCACAAATCCAATGGAATGTGTTCATATATCCCAACTGGACGTACCCCAGAAACATGTGTTAAATATGGATTATATAAATCTGATGTATGGTTACACCCAATAATGGTTTCACCCAAATCTGTTGCTTTTCTTCCTCCAAGCAGCCGTTGCTCGTGACATCGCAGCGCTTGAACTGCTCTTTGAGGTCCTTGCAAGAACCGGCGGAAACGAAGCATGGGAGCTGTCGCTCAGAAATTAAGCTTTACATAAGAAGCCCAAACGGTGGCTTAGCCAAATCAAAACGGGAATGTCACAGATTTCATCAATCAACAGATTGATACATATCACTCCAGTCAAATTTCATGGGACGCACGTATCCCGGTACTGTCCCAGGCCTCGAGGTGCTCATCTGTATCCTGGAGAGTTGTGGATGTATTTAGGATTGGGAGTTGTTTACTGACTGGATGAAATAGAAACTTTGGATTAGATTGGGGTGAAAGATTAGGAGCTATTTTGGTAGAAACTTGCGGGATTGATCCTTAAAAAGACGCGGAGTTCAACAAGAAAAATGCCAGACCCGGATAAAGAGAAAGCGGTGACTTGAACCCCAAAGCATGCGTATATCACAATTGAATCTTGTTAAACGATGAACAGAGATAGCCCGACTTGGACTGAAAAAGGAGTTGATTGAAAGGAGTTGATGGGCACACCTGCGGATGTCCATCATGAATGTCAGTAAAGACCTAGGTTTTCATGAAGGGACTGGGAGGTAAACTATGAATCAACCCTCTTCAGGAGCCGCGCGTTTTGAAATAGAGCTGGCGCTGTGGCTCGTGCATCTCGGTGAAATGTGAGGGGAGGGAGAAAATATCCCCTGGTAAACAAACATAGCTACTGTATGAGCTCAATGAGCTTGATGAGCTTAATTAGCTTAAACTTTAGTTTAACAAGCATGGAGATTTCAATGATTTACCTCAGGTTATAAATCGTATATATGCAAAATCACCATCTTGAACAGGTAAATCAACTCATAAGTGACCAATGGTTTTACCCCTTTCAGGCTTTCATCTTGTGCTTTTTCATGCCTTTTGCAGAACACCTGTCGAATGTTCCAGTGGCTTGTTCTTCCTTCGATTCACCTCACCCTGAAACCAAAATTGCGATATGTTTGAAGTTGGCCAGTCAGCTGATAGCCAAAAACACCCACAGTAGGTCGAGGGTGTTTACCCCATAAACGACCCCTAAGAAATGGAAACGCCCCTATTCAGCGACCCGGGGGGTTGTCAATGTTTATCCTACACATTTCTAGACCATCCCCCCAGTCAACATAGACCCCGAGAACGGCAACTTCCCATATTTGGCAGGGTCGTCATATTAGCTGGAGGGATGGCAATGTGATGCTTCATGATGTCTTTCAAAAAACTGAAAAGTGAAAAGGAAATGAAATACGAATAAACAAAGATGCTTCATCATAGTTACTGATAGCTAATGATGTTTACTTAACAGGAGGATGCATTTTTTATCAATAATAAAACCTCCATTAACTTGTTCAACATCAGCCGTGCCCAGCCTGGAAGTCAAAGGTCCTGAGCCACATGACTGTCTGAGATTGTTGACAGCACCACGACATAAACAACTGGACGACCAATCAACAATTTCAGGTATCAATCCACAGCGGGCAGTAAAGGTTATTTCCCTTTGTTGGCCGATATTGGCGGTAAATTGTCGGTCGTATCGCATCACCAAAAAGGGGCCCTGCAAAATGATGTTTCCATCTGTGCGCATTATCGCTGCATATTGGGTATCGCAAACCATTCATTCAGAATCCGCATTTTCCACATGAAACGTATCGAAATCCCCAATTTTCGCAGCCCATCCTCTACAAATTGAGGTTTTTGGCATCCCTGGATCTATCCCCCCATCGCATCCGGTGACCAAGGGGCTCTTCTGGTGTCATCTCATCCTCCGGGCACGGCTCCTGAATTCGATCACCTCAGAGATGAAATTCATGGGGTAAAACCACCCCTTGCCCAAAAATCTCTTTGCAAGAATGGAAAAATCGGGAGAAAAGAACAAAAGATGAAGAAAAACATAGAAAAAACATGTTCATATTTTTTGCGGCGTTGGGAGAACAAGCGAATGTTGGCCGATCCCTCATCTTGATTCGCGGAATATCTCCATGTTTTTTTTGCTGACTTAGACAGTCTTGGTTGCACGGGAACATACGTGCACTTATGCGAACCCATACAGTTGCGAAAGTACATCTACGATATGCAACTATACATATATATATATATAACTGTATGTATATGCAGCTACTGCCATCAGATAGAATTTTGTATACATGCACATTTATATATATATAATTATTGTATATATATATATATATATCTTATAGTGTAAATATGTGTAAGTGTATGTATTGAGTGTATGTATTGAGTGGATGTATTGAGTGTATGTATTGAGTGTATGTATTGAGTGTATGTATTGAGTGTATGTATTGAGTGTGTGTGTGTGTGTGTACTTGTTTGTCGGCGCACAAAAGACGCCAGAAATTTCTATTGTCATCCGAGAAATGCCATGGAGCCTAGGCGGGAGGCCGATGTGGCCCCAGCAATCAAGTCCTTAGATCCCATATGTCACGAGACGAATCCACAGTTTTTGGGGATTTGTTTTGGGGGAGCAGGGTGAATGGGGGGCGGAAATCCCCAATTTGTGGTATGTTTCCAGATGTTCTTCCTAGTTCTCACCCAACTTGGGGTGGATTGGTGTGAAAAGAACATGAAAACCAATGAACACGAATGGAAACTGGATGATGCTTCAAAGTTTGAGGCTTATGAATCCCAGCCCCGAAACAATAGACACTTCTCCTGGATCCCATTGAAAAGTTTCTAGTCCAGGACCAACTCGGGGGTGACATAATCTGGTGCTGGTGATGGCATCCTGAGGGATCACCTGAACCAAGTGATGATTGCTAGACCAAACCCCCACATATTTTTTTTAACTATAGAGTGAGGTATGGTAACACCCAAAAAATGGTGTAAGCGCACGGACCAAAACCTGCTTGTGGTTTCCAAGGGTGCAATCCAAGGGAAGGAACCGTTACATGAGTCGGAAAACCAATTGAAAAAATGGCTACCGTAGAAATTGCAGCAACGAGATTTTTCCATGTTGGGTTGCCAGAAAGTATATGGGCATGGCATGGCAAAGAAGAGTTGCCACAAATAAATTGCAGTTGGTGTCATTCAATTTTAATAGATCATAATACGCCTCTCAAAATGAAAAGAGGTATATTGACCTTGGATTACCTTCAATTCCATGCGAAAAAATGTGGACTTAAAGAAAAAAACAT
The DNA here is from genome assembly GCA_003297045.1 of Symbiodinium sp. clade C Y103. Classification (NCBI taxonomy): domain Eukaryota; class Dinophyceae; order Suessiales; family Symbiodiniaceae; genus Cladocopium; species Cladocopium sp. clade C. The sequence continues at coordinate 269,545 of BGPT01001029.1, forward strand.
TGGATACATCCACCCACCAACTCCACAAAAAAATAATCAACATGGGGTTAGTCTCCCAACCAGGGGGCCCAAACGTTGGTTTTTTTCGCACCAAGGGGCCATCTCAGCTGGCATCGGCAGGCTCACCTTCTCCAGGTGCGACAGCTGCGCCTGGAACGTTGGGGATTGTTTCCATTTGGTCACTTCAGATATGGATGTTGAAAACCTTATCCATAGATCTATGGATATATGTGTATATATATATATATATGTATGTATCTCTATCTCTATCTATATCTATATCTATATGTATACATATATATATATATATATATGTGCATATTAGATGGCCTTAGATATCCGAGATCTTTTTTCCCCTTTGTTCTTTTTGGCTGAGCTGGGATATGGATACTAAAGCGCAAGGAAAAAGGGAAAAACACGGATGGTTTAGCTGGGCAAGAAGGACCCACCATTTTATGGCAAAAAGATACAATGTTGACATAGCAAACCAAGCTTTCAGCAGCTCCCAAACTGGCCAAATACTTGGAAGAAGCTGGGTCTTGATAGTCATGACCCCCACTTTGCAAAATTATGTATCATGATTATCTGATGTTGTTTGATGTTACTTGCCCAAAAGTTGCAGTGTCAGGCTGGCATTCTGCGCCGGTCCAGGTTATCAACTATGAGGGGATCCATGCCCCCAGTCTCCCCTTCCCCAGATGTTGGTCCAATGTAGGAAACAGTGAGCACCAGTGAGCACTGACATGATGCCCAAACATGGCCATTTCGCAAAGACATCTTTCAGGCCTCCTTCATGAGTCCCTGAGTCAGCTTGGAGTTGATCTGCTCCTGGAAGGGAGACCCCCAGTAAGGAAACCGAAAATGAAGAGATCCAATACTAAGTTACTAAAATAAGGGTTTCCTTTCGTCAAAAAAATGAACCTTCTCATTTCTCATAGAGTCTCCAAAATGAACAGAATCAACACTAAACAACTCCGGTTTCTAGGGAGATGTTCATGTCAATAGGCGGCAGGGGATGGGATATTTATTGATATCTGGTCCATGGTTGAACCCCACTTTTTGTGGGTTAGATGCATATCTATGCATACATATATTACATACATACAGTATATATACACACATATAAACATAAATATATACATATAATGTCATACAATAAGCATAGATTCATACATATAAACATAAATATAAATATAAATATAAATATAAATATAAATATAAATACAAATATAAATATATATATATATACATGTGTACCAATTTTGGGTGGTGAAAACCCATGATGTGGCAGGATTGGCTGGGGGTCCACACATATGACACACCATGAGGTTCCCGACTCGCTCCTGCAAGTGAGCAATCTTCGCATTGACCTGCCATCTAACGTCAGCTCTTGAATGTAAGGGAAATGTTTTGTTTTTTTTTCGGAAAATGATCATGCTTAAAAGGAACATCATTTTTGCATGGATGGACTCTATAAAAACAGGAAATTGTCCAGCCAGGACTCCCCATCACTGAATGATTGACATCGTTCCATTTTTTACGTGTTTTTTCTTTAGAGGGCTTTGTGATGATGAGTTGCATCCAAATCTCATTGCAGCGCCTCAAAAAACTTTGGGTTTCAGGGGAAAATCCAAGGTAGCTGGTGGCACTTCATCCCGAAATGCGCTCGCCATGAGGACGATCTATACCAAACCATTGGGATGCAAAACAAAACTAGATCTACTATATTTGCATGTGCGCCAATGATTCCGGGTTTTTACAACCAGGATTGCTGGTTGCAAATTCTCATTTGCCGTTGCTTAAATTCCATTGTTTGGGGCATATCATTTCGAGGGCACTGGCACATAGGAAATGCAATAAATCCATTTATAAATCCCATGTTTGATAGATTTTTTTTGGTGCAAATCAAATGTTCATCCAATGTCCCATTGTCAGGCCCTCCGCTTGATCATCTTGATCTTTAAATTTTTGACCCTATTACTAGCTATATATCATTGTTCTCCATTTTGAAACCTGGTCCCATCTGTGTTAAACTGGCAGGAGTTGGAGTTTTTCACTGCTAGCCCAAAAAAATGTTTTGCCGAAGGGACAAACCAATTAGATTTCGAAAAATATGTTTACCCACTGCTACAGTAATGGCCACCAAAATTGGGGACTGACCCCTTTTCAGACAGATTCATACATGAAACAACCTACATTCTGCATTGATATACCCCATGGTTTGTACATCCAATGTTATCTCTACATTATAATGTGCACAGTATGATTTACATCTAAAACATACACCATCCCATTTTTACAAATAGATATGCCCATGACGTCATTAATGCCCCCTTACATCCTATTACACGTCATCCCCATGCATACCCCGTTGTATCACCATATCAAGATTTTCTGCAGGATGGTTGCAGATGCCATTTGCCCACTGATTGCATCTAATTGCCAGGTAGTCTCCAGCTCCGTTATATCTATCTATTTTGGGGCTGGACATAAACCGGATCAATCAACGATCAATTGCTATTGGAATTGGTGTAACCAGCCACCAATCTATCCCAAAAGACCCGGGGGGTAATTAATGCAGCTTGAATGCCCATACCAGGACTGGCAAATGACGGGTAAGTGGTTCACAACCTATGTATGTCCAACTAGCTAGCTAGCTAGCTATCTATCGATCGAAACTATCAAAGCTATCGAAGCTATCTATCTATCTATGGGTCTTTCTATCTATCTTATTGTACTTCCACTAGTCTTCCTGGGGATGTTCCATATGTGGGTGTGTTCCAAGATCTGGCAACCAAGTTTGATCGCTAAATTCTGGCACACCGCATGTTCAGACGCACCCAAAACTAATATTGGTCGCTGCTCAGTCTTTTACATCCCAACCCAACAATTGACTTCAAAACCCATGTGTGCTCAATATTCCTGACTCCAAGCAGTATCATCATCATCATCATCATCATCATCATCATCATCATCATCATCATCATCATCATCATCATCATCATCCTCATCCTCATCATCATCATCATCATCCTCCACCTCCTCCTCATCATCATCATCATGCTCATCATCATTCTCATCATCATCAACATCGTCATCATCCTCATCATCATCATCATCATCAACAACATCATCATCATCATCAACAACATCATCATCATCATCATCATAATCATCATCATGCGCATCCTCCTCCTCATCCCCATCATCATCATCATCATCATCATCATCACCATCATCATCGGCATCATCATCATCATCATCATCATCATCATCATCATCATCCTCATCATCATTATCATCATCATCATCGTCATCATCATCATCATCCTTCTCATCCCCTCCTCCTCCTCATCATCATCATCACCATCATCATCACCACCATCATCACCATCATCATCATGCTCATTATCATCATGCTCATCATCATCATCATCATCAACATCATCATCATCATCATCATCATCATCAACAACATCGTCATCATCATCATCATCACCATCATCATCATCATCACCATCATCATCATCATCATCATCCAAGCCCCTTTTGCGGTCAAGACTCCCCTTAGTTGAGGTGCAGGTTTGATTTCCGTTCTGCTTCATCTGCCATTTTTGCGGTGCTGTGCAACTGGCATCTGGAGGCTTTTGCCTCCCTTGGAATCACGACGAAGGTGGTGCCACGCTTTTATTTGTGGGCGATCATTTGGACATTTGTGCACTTTTTGCCATCTGACAGACAATTTACAGATTTTTGCTGGAACCAGGGGGTGAGCTCCCCAAAATCATTCACTGGCTCTTGTGAGGTACAGATTCCCTTGCCTTTGGGCATTTTCCTTTCGGATTCATCAGGCTGGACACCCGCTGACCAAGCATTGAGATTCTTCTTTCCCGATCGTAACTGTTTTGTAGGACCTCTGCTCGGGCCTAACTTTCTGACATCTGGCCCCGCACTTTCTCTGCAGCAGCAGTCTGCGACAGTGACCGACACTTGCCACTTTCCAGCTGCCAGAGGCCCTGCCTATTGGTCCAATTTTTCTGGCCTTTTCATTTTGAATGCACAGCGATTTCCTACAGTACTCCTTCTTGCTTATTTAATTCTCTGGTGGGGGGTGGGCTCCCCGGACATTTTCTCACTGGCCCAGAGTGTGCAGACATATCTCTCCAAGTTTTCATTTTGCATTTTGCATTGGCCTTGGAGTTTTGCTACTTGCCCTGTGCGGCCTTTCAATAATTCTGCGCGCGACAGTCCTCTCCTGCTGGCACAAAGTGAGGCCCTTGAGAGGCAATATATTTGGATTTTGCACTATTTGATCCTCTTTTACTTGATCATTGGCAGATTGTTTCGAATTTTGCATGCTTTGTGCTCGACATTGAGCAGACCACCTGCACGTGCGCCTTCAGACCGCAAACCTGGTCCCAAGTCCAAGGGTACCCTTGCACTTTTCCTCAAGCTGTCTTTTCTGATTGTAGCTTGCAGCCTGCTGCAGATACAATTTCCAACTGAATGGTACCGGGGCGAGGGTTCTGTGTCTACCATGGGGCACAGAGAAGCACTTGCGAAAGTGTTGACTACGATGCACCCGTTAGGATCCGGTGCAAAATTGCATGGTGTGGGGCAACAGGATGGCAATTGCCTCACAAAGACCAAGAAACGCAGCTACAAGCGTGCATGTCGACGCACACTTGTTCACGGCCATGCCTGGTATAAGGGAATGTGTGTCACCCAAGAGAATTTTCCGGATGCCTTGTACCAACACTTGCGCACTAAGCTGAATACCAACCATGCCTCATCCCATGCAAAGCCTGAAGCCAACAAAGCCTCATCCCAGCCCAGATTGAATACAGCGCACTCTCCCAAGCACCGTTTGAAGGTGTTCCAATGGAATCCCAGCGGCCTCAGTGCGGATCGATATGCTGAACTGTTGCACTGGCTCAATGGCCAATCATTTGATGTGATTTGCCTTTCTGAAACTAGATGGCGCCAAGAGATGGAGTGGCTCCTACCTAATTTCACATGCATTCACACAGGTGAATCAGCTGGCAACTCTGGTGTCTTATTCCTGATTTCGTGCAAGCTGTGCTCCTCTTCTAGGATATCCTGGCAGACCATTCATGCGGGCCGACTACTTCACGTTAGACTTCACACAGGTTTGCGGCACATAGACCTTGTTGGAGCCTACCAGTGGCCATGTTCACCTGCCAATATGACTAAACGCCAGGCATTTCTTGATCGCCTTGACCGATTGCTCACCCAATTGCCCAAGCGGAATGTCCTTGCGTTGATCGGAGATTTTAACACCAGTGTTCATGCATTTGGGGGTGTGGCTGGAACTTCTCACTATGTATGGCAACACCATGCAACCTTGGGCACCATTCATCCTGATTCTGGGGCCTTTGAACACCTTCTGAAACAACATGACCTCTGCATTCTTAATGCCTGGAATCAAAAGGATGGTCCCACGTTTCAGGGTCCGCAATCCACATCGCGGATTGATTATATCATTGGCCGGCAACGACAGATTGACCAAGTTGCCAAACAAACTTGCCTGCTGTATGATTTTTCGATGATTCCCAGTTGCTGTGGCCATACGCCCGTAGTTGCAGCTCTTCCAAGATGTTGGATCCCCTACAAGTCCGACACCATTGACCAACGTTTTACATATCGTCACAGATTGCTCAGCCGACATCTGCACATCATGCAGGATGATTCCTGGCTTGACATGCTTTCATGTACCAAGGATAGGTTGGCTCAAATCAGTGTTGCTCAATCTGAACAGATGCTTGCTCAGCCTGCTGCCTCAGGTGATGAACGGTTCTTGACACAGCTGCACACCACCATGCAGGACTCCTTTCATTCCCTGGTCACAGGGTCCGGACATGGTGCTGCCCGCCCCTCTGCACCGGATCTTTTTCAGACCACTGTTGAAAACAAATGGCAGCACTGGAAGAAACTTCGTAGTTTGACTTTTCCTTCACTGCACAGTTTCTTTTTGGCCTGGACTCATTGGACCCGGTTCCACTTGCTGAAGCGTGCCCAGGTCTCTGCGGCCAGACAGAGAAAGCTTGCCAAGATTGAGGCCTTGACAACCAGTGCTGGCCGTGCAGCCGCTTGCAATGATCTGTTCCGCCTGTATAATTTGATAAACAGCTTCACCCCAAAGCAAAGGCGCAGTAGGATCCAATTACGCACTGCCGCAGGTGGCATAGCTTCCCCCAATGAAGAGCTTGCCATCTTAAAGACTTATGTCAAAGCAACATGGTTTCAGCCTGAAGCCCAATCAGCCTTGCTGCACTGCCCACCACATCCGCCTGGTGTGCCTTTTTCCAAATCCGAGCTGATTGCAGCTCTGCAAAAAGCACCGATAATCAAGGCCGTAGCAGCTCCTTTTCCACCAAACCTCCTGTGGCGATGCACTGCTGAGCACATTGCTGAGATTGTCTATTTGGACTTGCAACAGTGGTGGAGCACCTGGCCACCTCACATCCCCGCTGTGTGGCAGCGGGGGTGGCTTGTGTTCATAGGGAAACCTAACAAGCCACCGACATCTCCATCCAATTTACGTGCACTGGCGATGCAGGAACCGGTCGGAAAGACCATCCTGAAGCTTTTGACTGATCGCTTACAAGCAGCCATCTTTCCAAAACTATGTCAGTTCCCTCAGATGGCGTACTTGCGGGCGCGAGATACACAGGATGCGGTGAGACGAGTGATTTCACACTGCCTTTCAGTGAAGCAGTTGATCAAATCCCAGACCAACTCCTTGCGCAACAACCTGCCTGGTTCTTCCAGATTGACTTGCTTTGGCGGCATACAGATGTTTGTTGACCTTGAGAAGGCCTTTGACTCGGCTCCCAGAGCTGCAGTCATACAAGCACTTGTGCTGCTAGATGCCCCCAGGGCTCTTATCAGCCTTCTTGCAGCCTGGCATGCCAATACAAGCTATGTCCTCCGACACCATGCAATGGAAGCCACCATCGACACCAATCTTGGTGTGCGTCAAGGTTGTGTCGCCGCTCCGGCATTATGGACCGGACTGATGTATTTGCTGATGCTTCAATACAGCAAGTTGGTGCCACTGGAGTGGCTGCTGAAGCAACTCACCATCTTTGCAGATGATGTTCACCTGTGCCAAGAGATTCACACAGCGGCTGATCTTGAGACAGCCATTCAGCGCTTTGGCTTCTTCATCCAGTGTGCACATGACCTTGGATTGCGTGTCAACTTTCGAAAAACTGAGATTTTGATGCAGCTGGCTGGTTCATTTCACTCTCATGCACAGTCCAAACATGTCTTGCGTACGAAGGATGGTGTTTTCCTGAAGATTCCTTATGGCCATGGCATGATTGCACACATACCACTGAAAGCGCAAGTGACATATCTTGGCGTTGGCATCAGCTACCACAATTTCCAAAGATTGACACTGCATCATCGCATTGCTGCGGGGAGACACCTCTTCAGGCGCCTCAAGATTTGGCTCAGCAAATCTTCACATATTCCGCTCACCAAGCGTTTTGTTCTTTGGAAAAGTACGGTGTTTGCGGCCATGACCTATGGAATTTTCACTGTTGGTTTAGTTCCTCAGGGATTGCAGATCTTGCAGACTGAACTCATGAAGCAGCTACGCACCATAGCCGGCGACTTTGCACATGTCACAGCCACTTCCCATTCAGCATTTTTGCAACAGCACAACTGGCCCAGCCCGGCGCGCTTGCTCCTGCAGCGTGTTGAAGGCCTGATTGATCGATGTTCATCCAGATACAGTCTGTTGGATCCGACTGATATTGTTCTCCAACATTCCTGGGATCATCTGGAATCCTGTGCTGGTTTGCTGCGCCAGGCAATGGCCACTGAGCCCACAGCACAGGCTCTTCACTCAGTTTTTCAGATGAACATTCATCATGCTTGTTTCTTTTGCCAGCGTACCTTCTGCACAGTGAATGCGCGGACACTTCACATGTGGTTGGAACATGGCTACAATTTGAAACAATNCTTTTGCCAGCGTACCTTCTGCACAGTGAATGCGCGGACACTTCACATGTGGTTGGAACATGGCTACAATTTGAAACAATTTAGACATGTCAATCTTGCCTTGGATTCAGTTGATGGCCTTCCGCATTGTCCTTCTTGTGACATTGAATTCACAACATGGAGGGCCTTTCGATACCATATGGCCCGACATGTTGAACATGATCAAACTCAGGTCACCCTTGATGAAATTGCACGCCATGCAATGGCTGCGCACCGACATGATGCTCTCCCTGCCGCAGCTTCTGTGCATGTTGACGCCAGATCTCCGCCAGATGCTGCACAGCCTGTAGACACACTGCATGTGCCTGACAGTGACAGCCCTGTTCCGCCTGCAGTGCACTCCAATCTGTTCCGCCTTGCCAGAAATACTGAAGTAGGTGCAAGAGCCTTGGATTTGATCAAGGCCCAGGACTGGCACACAATCAAGCTTGATGAACCTGTCCGTCAATGGCTTCGTACACACTGCATAGTTTGCAATGTTCTAGTTGGCAGTCTGCAACGTATGACCAAACACATGCGACACCAGCACCCGGAATTGATTGAAGGTCTTTTTCACACTGCAGGAAAAGTTCTGAAACGCTGTGGTGCCACTTCACCATGTGATTTCTGCCAGAAGGAATTTCAAGCTGAACACTTGTGCCCGGCCCTTATTCAAGCTTCTTTGGTTTTGATGCATGAGATGCCCACTGCTGCTCAACCTCAGCCAGACCAGAATCCTGCGCCGGGCACTGTGCGGAATCCAAAGAGTCTGATTGTGCGTGACTTTGCTCCGGCCAGGGACTGTTTGCAGGGCCGACCCCAGTGCAGCCACTGTCAGAAGAAANTAAGTGTCCTCAGTTCGATGTCACCCGGAGTCAGACACCTGTTGACCCTGATGCTATCCTGCTGCAACACCTGAAAGATGGGGAATTGATGGCCTGGCTGGCGGATGCACATCGACGTCTTCACTGGACGTGCCATTGTCAAACATGTGGCATTAGATACACAGGCGCTGCTCAGTTGTCCAATCATTTGCAAATGGTTCGTTCAGCTTTGTGGCATTCTGCAACATCATGTGCATCCTTTCTCAGTGCCTACATTTCCACGATTCAGAGATGTGTTTGCAATCCCAGCCCTGGGACCATTCGAGCAGAACACCAGTGCGTTGTAGTCCGCCAGATTGCCATGCAATACATCCGAGCCCGTGATGCAGGTCAGTTTTCAGGCCTTTTCATGCCCTACAAGATTGATGCAGAGGAGCTCAGACTTCTTTTGCCACATGCTCCCCATGCATTGTGTGATCTTCTCATTGCTGCTCTCAGAGCTCCGCATTTGGATCAGCTTTGGCGTTCTGATTTGCTGCCGTTGCTCAGTCGGCAGTGTGCGATCTGTGGCATTGAGGCCGATAGAGACCAGCTGATTGCCCATCTGACCAGCACTCACAGCCTGGCCCTCAACAGTGCGCTGATGCTCCAAGCCAATCTTGCGGCCATGCTGATTGCACACTTTCAATGCCGTGCCTCTGAGCCCCAATGTCCGCTATGCTCTGGCTCCTGTGCTGACATGACAGTGCAACAGCACTTAGTGACTTGCCCCATTCTACACCAGATCTCGTGGGCGTTGAGCAAACCTTGCCATGGACGAGGTGAATATGGAGCATCCGCCCCTGGCCCAATTTGCCGACGTGTTTCGGCACATGGGGCCGCTGCTGGACAAGAAGGCTCTCAAGGTCCTTGCCCCTCTGATGGAGCAGAAGGACACTCCTCCCAACAAGAAGGCCAAGGGCGCTCCTCACCCCAAGGGGAAGACAAAGGGCCGGGGCAAGGGGAAAACAAAAGAAGAAGACGTGGATCTCTCCACGGTCGTGCAAACGCTCGGAAGATTGGCTCTCAGACTGGACCTTCAGCTCCAGCAACACAGTCAAAGCTGCTGCCTCATATGTTTCATCAACAATCGAGAGGAAAGCGTGCTTCAGCCGATGATCCAGACCTCCTCCCAGTGGAAGCAACTGGCCGAGAAGGGACAGGTGACCAAGAGCTTGCGCAGCACACTGTGGGAGACGGTCATAGGATGCCTTCTTCAACGTGCCCAGCTCCTAGCAGAAGCTTCGGAGGGAGATGGCATGATGACATAAGCCCTGAAAGTGGGCCTGATTCTCAGCGATCGCTCCTGGCCCTTTCAGGAGTGGAGCAGTCACAAGCAACAGATGATCCAGACTTCACAGCGTCCCAAATCAATGGAGGCCATGATGAAATGTCTGACGGCATTGGAGGAGAGCGGCAAGGACTCCAACCTTGTTCAGAGCTTCCACACCTTGAAGCCCTTGCCAGCGGACCAGATGCCCTCAGCTCATGCGGACGTGCAGGTGTATCCCTGGAGGCTGATGNGAAGCCCTTGCCAGCGGACCAGATGCCCTCAGCTCATGCGGACGTGCAGGTGTATCCCTGGAGGCTGATGCTCAATCCACGGGACGACGACACCTGGCATCTCTTGACTCAATTGCAAGGGAGCGCCATTTGGAACCTCATTGGCATGAGATTCAAGCAGGCCAACCTGAAGCCCAGCAGCCTGACGCAGCAGCTGGAATCCCAATTGCGGGCGCTGAAGTGATCACATTCCTTGACAAGGGGGACTTGCTGATCATGCTGACCCA